>OMOV01032437.1:8011-27157 GCA_900312565.1 Beryx splendens | reverse complement strand
TGGATTGATGAGACCAAAACTTCAACCGACTGATCTAGATTCCCACAGTGTGTAAACTTAGAGCGCAGTTAACCGCAGTGACACTTCCCCACTCTGTCCAATTTTATCCTTTCTAAAACAAACACTTCGCCACCCAAAAATACAACAGGATCAATTCATGGAAGGAGGTGCAGTAACAGGAGAGCGTAATTTGACCGTCCTAGCCAGAGACTACCTTCTTTACACAAGAAGCCTAATCCTATCAGCTCTATTTAGAGACAAGAGATACAAATAGGCCTACCCAAAGGCAAGATGGTGGACCTATTAATACACAGTAAACCCTTGTCAGACTATTACAATCTGTTGGAAGTGGAACTGAAATCTATTTTCATGAACTGGTTCCCCAAAAGTCCACTGTTTTGCTTGTTTCTGTGTTGGCAAATTGAGGAGAGGAAGAATTATTAATGAATGCATCTGCGTCTGTTTGTTAGTCACAGCATTATCGCAGATTATCTGAGAAGTTGTCTGAGAAGTTGTGTCTGTGTTGCAGCTTAACTACGTCTATGTACATGTAGGCATATTTTACAGTGGTCACATAAGGCAGTGCTCCAAATAGGTCAAACTTTGATATGAAAACTCTCTGTGCAGGCCCCTGCTGCTATCAATACATTATGCATGACAATCTAGCCAAGAGCCCAGCCACTTTCTAACCGGAGTGGATTGTAACAGTGTTTATATAAACTGTCCTATCAGGACAGATCTTCGACTGCCTCTGAGACAGAGATTAGAGACATGGCTAAGCTGTGAGGCCTGAAACATTTAACACCCGAGACAATAAGCTTTCAGAATGACACGCACGCCACAGTGAATGCATAAAGATGGTCTGGGCTATTCCCAGCATCCTGTCTTAAGGTCAAGGGTCGTTATGCATAATGCTTGTGGTTCTCCTGGCCTAGGAGCACTGTCAGGTACATAAACCAGTCTCAGAGTCAGAGCAGCACTGTCCCAATGCAACACAGCAATGTGTGTTTCCTTTAATAGCTGAGAAGCCAATCCTATGTCCCAGCTTCTTACCTCCACGTTTTTTGCTCCTTGCCGAGCTTCGGGCGCTGCCTCGTCTGTCCATCCGATTCCTCCCCACACAGCCTCCCATCACTGTCCCTACAGTGCACACCAAAAACAGGAAGTCATGACCTATGTGCCATATGTTCAAACGCACATAAATGTGCATGCAATTACATCCACAAATGTGAAACTGATGATGATGATGATGCAAAATGAACAGCCTTGTGTGAAATACATGATGTGAAAATTGTGACATCTCAGCAATCCTCGCTGCTGTAAGGTCAGACAAGCTGCGATGTTTACGTCACGTGTACAGCCAGCTGACATGGACACGCGCCAGATCCTCATGTCCCATCACTGCTATGACTTTCCACAGGGCTTCATCCAATCATTGTCATTAGGCAAATATCCAGCCCTATAATCTGTGTTATCCTACTAATTTATACCAAAATAAGTACTACTCAGTACTGAATTAATGCAAATGTGCAAATTCACTCGTCCTGCCGATTTACAGCCTAATTGGTCTCTGGGGGGAAAATATGATTCATGTTGCCTACCGGAAATCCAGTCTGCTAAATTATGCATTCGTCTGCAGTTTGCTTGCCACATCCGAACTTGCTTCAAAGTAAAGTTATCAGTGGATCCTGACGCGACGAGCAGCAGAGGAGTCAGCAGCTTCACTGACAGCCGGTGAAACTGGAGCCAAGCTGGTTCTGTAGTTCTGGTCCTTCAGAGCCTCGGGTAGATCTGAACAAGAAGCAAACAGAAATGCTTGTCCGAAAAAAAACTGCAATTATAGTGAGAGTGAAGCTCACCAGCACAATCCGTTTGCATAGATCCAGAATCAAATCCCTTTGATCGGTACGCATGCGCAATCTAAACCCACTTCTCACCCTGCGTCAAGCCAACCAGCGAAAACCAGACCAGAAGTTGAGTGATTTGGCATTCAAAATAAAAGCAGAATAATTGCCACTTAGAAAAATGAATAATAAACTATTGGGTGTACAGAGCAACAAACATCGTGTCGAAATATTCAGAGTAATCATTAGAATGAATATAGAGAGGAGCTAGAGCTGTGAAATAGACACTAACAACAATATATGTTATGCTAAAAGCAAACGTTCCTCGATAGGGCTTTTATTTTGAAACGTATGACCGAAAGTCTTTATTATTCTGGTGGTCTTGACGTCACTCTGAAAGCCAGGGCTGCCTGCCAAAGGGAGCAAGAGGAAGGGAAATGGACTGCAATGTTGTTTCTGGCATTTGCAGTAAAATTAATTTCTGGACTTTTATTCATATAGCCTAACATATAGAACTTGATTTTAAATTAAGCTGCTGTTCGTTAACTTTGCCAGAAGAGTCGTTATTCATTAGATTAGGTTACAAACTATTATTTACAGTAAATGCCATTCAGCCACAAACCACTGCACAATAATAATGTTTGAATGTATAAAATTACTACATTACTGGATACAATACAATGATCAACAAGGGCTGAAGCTCTTTGACTCTTTATTCAGAATCAATTAAAATCCCTCATATTGGACATGGCAGCCATTGTGTCATTTTACAATACAAATAATGAGTATGAATCCAAAACAACAAAGTGCATTACTGTCCAAATATTTATGGAGCTCTTTCTCTTTCATGGAGCTATTTTGGTATTATGAGAGAATTTAAATGCTGATATTTGTGTTCTCTACTCTGTAGGCCTCCCTGTATGGAGGTGTTGTGACTTTTGCTTGATGCCTGTGTAAATCCTGTGTGGAATACACACCATCATAAAACACCTGTTACATTTTGCGAATAAAGCTATTCAAAACAATAAAATACCAATATATTGGATAGAATTAATCAAAAATATGACCTCAAATGCTATTTAGGGTGAATATTTTTGTTGTTATTTATAAATACCATCAAATCTTCATGTCAAATAAGTAGTTGACTTTTATAAAACTTTTTTATTTATTTTTTATATACATTGGGAGTATGAAGTGGGAGGGGATTTGCTATTTGTTAGAATATCAGACAGCAAGAGAAGTACATTCAGGAGACGAAAATGGTCTGAATGAATTAAAGGAGTATCCATGTATAAGCATACCAATATTGGAATATTGATTTTGTGTATTTATCATTATGTCTGATAATTCCCTATTAAGCTGGCTTGGTGTGGAAATCATTAACAATATCACAGGACTCTACTGCTTGTCTCTGATGAAACTGCAGTCTGCCCCTGTCCTTCCAACCGGCAGCTTCTGACCAGACATAAATTGTTGAACTCTGACATCTGCTGGAAGATTGAATATTGACAGGTGTGTGTGTGTACTGTGTGCTTCAGAGCCAGTGGTGCGGGTGGGGTGAGGAGTGGCTGGATGAATGGAACAGGCAGTAGAATCTGTTATCATCCCTTAATCCCTCGCTGCTCTCGTCATCTTCTAATCTCTTTTCTTTTTTTCCCCTTTAACTGCCAATACCACCAATCATTGCTTATTTTGCTCATCAAAGGGTTTATTTGCAAAACCTTATATATACGTTTTTGGAAGAAATTCCAAAATGTAACCATGTTGTGAGCAAAAACGAGGTATAACTTCTTCTACCGACAGCACTTTAGCAACACGCCAGCAAGATTTTGTTCAAGTGGTCTCATTTGGAATTAAACTCTTCATATTCTTCATCTTCTTGCTCATTTCTCAGTCCACACCTCTCTGCCACTGACTGTCTGTTCATTTCTCTAGGCCTTCATACATTTTCATGAATCTGCAGATCAAATTGGGCACGCATCCCAGTTAATCCTCTACTACTGATAGCCTGTCTCTGTGTCCGTCTGCCAAAGCAACACTACGACATAAGGGCAGAGCTGCAGTTTGTCTGTCTGGTATTATAAAATGATCCGGGGACACAACAACTACAAATAGAAGCCCATACCCTTAAATACCAGAGTGAATATTATATCCTTTTAAAACTTGTTGAGGTTGGTTCACCAAAATGTGACTAAATACTGTGTATGGTGTGTCTCCTTTGTAATAACTGGAAACTCACAAAGTAAAATGATTTAAATAAAGCAATTTATGAAGATATGTTAACTTAACAAGTACAAAATACAGATAAACAGTGAATGCTCATGGTACTGCTGTTTTTCTTGGATGTTTGAAGTCAACGTGATAATTTAGGGCTGCAGAGACAATGTTTTCTGCATGGAATGGCTGCAATGCACAAAGATCTGTGAGGAACCATTCTGGCCCAAACCTTAGCTGTGTAGTGTCTTTGGCTTTGATAAATTTTCAGCACAGGAGAACAAGCAGTGAGCCATGATTCGTCCAGTCCAATTCAAAAAATCCTATTGTGGTCACTGATCATTTGATCATTATTTTACAGTCACATCAGTCCGATGATATGTCAGTCAGTATATGTGGTTTAAAAAAATAGTTTAACCAATCATCAGCACAACGCTCTCGAGTCATGTAAGACCTGCTGAAAGACTAGCCCAGGAAAAATCCAGTGGAGAACAAGCTAACCATGACAGACCTTCGCGCTGCTTAATATTCCAGATCGTCAAACCACGACACAGCTGGCTACTCCACAGCATGGTGTTGAGGTATTGGAGGTCGACATAACGCCATTTCTTCACTTGTATGGAGCCGTTTCTACCACCATACAAAGACCCTAGCCGACCACACTGGGCTGGGCAGAGTAAAGGCTGCTGGAAGCAGGCTATGCCAAACAGGAGTCTGTGGGGCAAGGGGTCATACAGGCATCATGTCCTTTTTAACTGGAAAGATGTCCCATGTCAAACCATCACCATGTGGGGCATGTCCAGAGGGAAGGAGAACACGTGTCACCCAGTGACTGCAGACAACAGAAAAAGCAAAACAGAAGTTAACAGAAATATCTATAATCAGCAAGACTTCTACAGGGGCAGGTAGGAGATGTTCATCGACAGAATATCTATGAACAAAGAAGAGAAACTCACCTTCTCTTCTCCACACCAAAGAAGACCTTCCAGTTATTCATTCTGCCAAAATTGAAAGGGTTTCTGTATACCTGGTGGAGTGAAAGAAAAAGAAAGTCACTGCCATGTTTCGCTTGACTTTCAAAAATCTGTGAATTCACATCAGTGTGAACATGCTCACCTTTCCCCGCTTTGCCAAGCGTTTTGTTTCTTTGCCGTTAATGTGTCGTTCTATACTGGTCTCCCCTCTGGATATGAGAACTGCATGCCAGATGGTTAGACCTCCCAAGGCCACTCCCACTGTGCTGAAAAGACCAACCACATTTGATTTTATCAGCTGGAAAGTTAATAAAAGACAGTATTAGATGCCAAGATACGGTGCATGGCAAGTGGCAACAAGACCTGGTCAGCAAAATTACTTGCGAAACACTAACATATTTTACCTGGTAAGCACCCACATGTAGATGATGCTCTTATGAATCATCCTATCCTTAAAGGTGTAAGGAGGCGGGGGTGTCTGATAATTGGTCTTGACAAGAATAGAAAGAACAACCATTACACAACTACCACCTAAAATAAAACAGACCAACTTAATCATGCATTCCTTGTGTGTGTGTCTGTGAGAGTGTACCTGGCCAGGGGGGAGAATCCCTATGAGAAGTCCCATCCCTGTCACCGGCACCCCTGGCTTTTCCATATCCAAATGCTTAAAGCGCTAATGGAGCAACCCAGATACACAAACCCCGATGTTAAAGACAGAAACAGAGCAGTATCAGTTAGGCAACAGTTACACCCCAGAGAGAAAGACACCAGAGGTAGAAAAAAAAGCGACAGACAAACCCTAACAAGCCATACAAGGACCAACACCAAGCTCACATACAGAGTTTAAGTGTCTCACCTCCAGAGCATTGTATGCATCTAGGAAGAGGTTCCTGCCGCTGACGCTACAGTAGACACAGCCCATGGTCATGAAGAGGCAGAAGGAGAAAAAGTAGCGGTGGTTGAAATGGCCCACGCAGTTATTCAACCAGGCTGAGATGTTGAAATTAAGGAGCGTTTTCCGAACCCCTTCACATCGCTCCATAAAGTCACATTATGTACTTTAAAAAAATATTGCATGAAAAACAATCATTTGGAATCAATTGCAAATGTTTTTTAGCACAAAGGATACGACAGTGATGGTCCATTTTCAGAATGCACCTGCAGAGTAAAAAGAAAATATTCAGTCTAATATCTGTATAAACATACTGTAGAGGCTGTCCAAAACCTACTGCTAAAAATGTCAATTACAGGGAACAGAAAAGATGACGCTGACTTACCGGTTACAGATTCCACAGTGGTGTGTTCTGGCTGGTTTAGGAATGATGCATTTTTTGCAGACAGATACGAACGGAATGTCATTTTTTACCTGAAAGAAAGATATACGATCAAAAGACACAATTCAAAGTTTAACTTAGGCCCAGATTGGCAAAGCTACAGGCTGTGTGTGGTACTGCTGAACTATGGAGTTGAGGTCTTACTGTAGGGGGGTATCCAGGGGAGGTCTTGGTGGCTTTGTAGTAATGAAAGGCGATCATGACGAGGTTCCAGTGTCCGTAGCAAAGGTGCCAAGCAATCCACACTGGGGAGTAGGTGTTGAGGACCAGAGGCAGTAGAACCAAATAGGCTATCAGCACGATGGAGCTGGTCAGTATCACCACCAGACACACAAACACCTAACAGACAAAGACGGGGCACAGACATAGAGAGGTTTCTTCACAGGGAAAAACAGAGGGCCTGCAACTTCTTCCACAGTATCAGCTCACAGACACACACTTACCATCCCAAACCAGCGAGTGACGTGATCCACCATCCAGAACACTGGTTCGAAGACTGAGTCGAAGACTACATCTGAGTTGGTGAGGGAGTTAAAGTAAAGTGACTGGACCAACAGTCTCAGGTAGGCCAAGATCTCCCTCAGCCACCCCGGCAGCCTGCTCCGTCCTCTCTTGGCACACACCCGCAACCGCAGGCAGCGCAACAAGTGGAGCACGCAGCTGGGCCACCACCGCATCCTGCGTCTGACAGATGCACACACCTACAAGGAAAATAACAATTTACTGGGCTTAAAGTGCCAGGTGGGGGTGCAGGCAAGTTTACAGACATGCTTCTTAACAAGATGTAGATCTATGTTGTATATGAACTACCTCCGTCCATCCATCCTTCTTCAGCAATAAGTAAATACAGAATAATCTCAACCAATAACTTGTTAACAATATAATACATTTACAACCATGCAATTTGGGAGTTTGAGTTTGACCACAGTTGTTCATATTGCTGCCATCATCACATAAGCCTGTGCCAACTCAAACTTTTCAACGTTTATGATGTGCAGTTAAAACTATAGGCTTGAAGGTGATAAATGACTCCAAATGTAAAGAGGACTAATAACACGTGCGTAGAGATGACAAAACTGTTAAGCTGGCTCACACACGTTTTAAAACATAACGCAAACGCCTAACAACACTCCACACAACAGACAGTCTTGCTATTCTGCATTCCAGTGTGCTGAACGAGACAGGGTGGAGTCTGATTTAACGTTAACAGTTAGAGGCACCTAGGAGTGGACAGTCTAGGGTCTGTCATGAACTTGACTTCAATGGTATTCACCACTGCATCAAGCAACGTTATAGAAAAAACATATAAGCAATTATGATAGTCGCCTTACAAAACAAACGAACAATTGAAAATATTGTGTAGATATTGCTCGAAGCAGTCTCATAGAAGCTTAACGGCTCACAAATCTCTATTGTTTAGGCATCATATTTTCCCATTCAAATAACTGACGCTGCGCGCTGCGCCTACACAGTAAATAAATTGCATTTCAGATTTCTGTAAGGGAATACTCACTTTCTATGACAGCAGGCAGATTGTGAAACCCACGCCTAACGTAGTCATGGTCAACACGAGGAGAAAATAAAGATTATTGCGGCATACTAGCGAAGAAGAGCTGCATAAAATAGCTTTTGACAGTCCTGATTCCTGAATCCCGAGCTGCAACTGATGCGCATGCGCCAGTGGCGAAAGGCATCACGGTAGCCCGAGTCAGGAAGTACATATTTCAGACGTCTCTGTTTCGTTTTTGTGACAAAATCCGCTAAATTATAGCACAACACCCACATTTAGGCTTGTTAAAATAGCTCGGTGGCTGATGTTTGTTTTTTTTAAACAGGCGACATGAAACAAGCTGTGGGTTGGTTGCTTTGGTTCGCAGAATTTTGGGTTTTGTAGTTCTTCCCCCGCTTGCCTCACGCACGCGAGTCCGCTCGCCTCACATGTGGAGCCGAGAGTGAATACATAGCTATTAGCATTTGTACCTGTAACGCTAGTTCAAGTTTTGTCAGTCATGTCATTTAGTTTTAACTTCGATGTGCATGCACAAACAGCAAGTCCAGACGACGTGGATGGGAGTGAAAGGCAAAATGGAAAGCCAGACTATGCAGCTAAACCTGTGAGTAGCTAACTAATATGTGTAATAAGAAGTTACTGTTACCTACCCCTAGCTAAGTAAGGTTAGACCTACTGTCTATGGGCTGGACCGAAGTAGGCTGCAACTAGTAGGCTACCTCTAGCTACAGAACAACCAAGCCTGTTGTTGTTAAGTTAGACTACCATGTGTCCCTCAAGTGATGATGCATTATTTGGATATTGTCCACTTTAAGCAAATGCTACAATTGCATTTGTACCCTAACCATGCATGTTGTTTGTATTTGTCAGACAGAGGACAAAACCAAGCCAGCAGAGCCAGTAAAAGAGGCCAAAGAGCATCTGCCACCATCAGACACCCATCTCCTCCTCGTGGATGCTGTCCCTGAAACAGTTACCGTGGGTACTCTGCCTCCTCTCCACTTCCTAAACGAGACAGTGTTTGAGAAGACGGCTTTAGAGAGGGAGGATGGGGAGGAAATTCTTTCTCGCACCTCTGGTCAGAGGTCTGATCTCATCTCTGGCGTGTATGAGGGTGGGCTGAAGGTGTGGGAGTGCACTTACGACCTTCTGGAGCTAATTGAGAAAGACGGAGAGACGTTTGGGGGGAAGAGGGTTTTAGACTTGGGCTGTGGAGCGGGACTGCTGGGAATACTGGCTCTTAAGAGAGGAGCCAGGCAGGTCCACTTCCAAGATTATAACACTACAGTTATTGAGCAGCTCACACTGCCAAATGTACTGCTGAACTGCCAAGAGGAGGATGCGGAGAGTGAAGATGATGAAGATGGGAAGGGCAAGGGAAAGACACAGAAGGAGGATGATTGCAAGAAGAAAGTGAAAGATGAGGAGAAACAGGAGGCAAGGGATGGAGACCCACCACCTAAGAAAAGAGCCTTAGATCTATCCCAGCACTCATTAATGACCAGGTGTCGTTTCTTCTCCGGAGACTGGATCACGTTCCTTGCTTTGGCACTGAAGGAAGACCCGTCGCCCAAATATGACATTATATTCACCTCAGAAACCATCTACAACACAGCATACTACCCTGCGCTGCACGACACCCTCCACAGACTGCTGGCGCCGGACGGACTGGTCTACCTGGCCACCAAATCCCACTACTTTGGGGTCGGAGGTGGACTACACCTGTTTGAGAAGTTTGTGGAGCAGAGGGGTGTTTTTTCCGTGGATCATCTCTGGGATGTGGAGGAAGGACTTCAGAGACATGTAGTAGGCCTGCGCTTCAAAATGGTAAAGGCCTCTTGAGTTAGTGAAGCAGTCCTACAGTTACAGCATGTGCCTTCATTCAGTGTGTTTTCACATTTAGGGTACTTCCATCACTTGATGTACGCCAGGTGGGTGAAAAGTGGAAGTTTTGAAATGTGCAGCAGTGTAGTGAATACAGAATGACTGTCATGGACTGTGTATTCTGTGTTAAAAGGCAAGGTGTAATCACAACAGCAATTAATTCAAATAGCTGTAAAAACACAAAGCACTGCACAAACCCATTCGGTTTACAGGAACCAAATGAATTAATACTGAATTTGTTATGATGGCCTTTCAGTCTGTTATATGAAAGCATGTATTACCACAACAGTGGTAAAAGAAGGAGGTTCTGGAATAAAAGATGCTGTCTCATCTTCCATTTGCTCTCTGGTTACCTACACCTTCTCTCACTTCCTATATAGACATTTGAATATGTCTGCCAGTAACTGAAGTGCAGTTGAAAGGGGCTGTTACAGGTCTTTAGATGCATGGGGAGGAAAGAAAGGAAATGGGCTCAGTGACCTTTGCAAGTGATTTCCCCAGTGTTCAAACAGCAGCATGAAAGCCCGGCTTGTTTCTGAAGTCCGGCGCAAAATGTCAATTGCAACTTATCCCACCAGCCCAAGGATGTAGTTTGAAAGTGGATTCTAGAGTCACTGCACATCAATGGTGGGACTCTATGGGGTCTCTGTACCTCTCGTTCTAATAATGGATCCTCTCGGTCCTGTGGGATTTTACCTTCAATTCTTCTCTGTTTTCTTGAACAAACAAACAGGTAAACATTCACTACATACTCTCTACGTGCTTCATACACTGCAGAAACAAGAATGGCCTGACATACTATCATGCACGTAGACATTTTGGAAGTTTATGCTGATGCACATCCTCCAAATGTAAGAGAGGGGAACTAGATTCTTTTGGGAGGTGACCAACTCGGTGTGGAATCCCCTTTTTGTCCAGATCACGGAAATCAATGAGAAATAGCTGGCTGGACTTTTTCTGGGGGAAGTGTAAATCCAGTCCAGTACCAGTCCAGACTAGTTTCTCATACCTGAGTGACTGGGTAAAGAATACGATGAGGAAATTTAAAGAGTTTACACAGCTTCACCAAACAATGGCATTGTATGAATAATAGGATCTGCTGGTTTATTGAGGAAACCGGTCTTACCTTCCTGGTCTAGGCATGTTATGTTCTTCTGATTTAACACATATTTCAGTATCACATCACTGTCCTGTTTGAACATGACCGTAGAGCAAACAAAAGTTATTTTAGGGAGGCTGTATTATTGAATACTCCCTATCAAACCCTTACCTGAATAAATGAAAACAGCCACACAAAGAGTCGCATGAATAGATCTTATCCTAAATATGCCTCTTGACGCAAGTAATATCATTTGCATACTGACAAATACTACTGAGCATAGGTCAAATATTTTTCTTGGAACATATTGTATCACCAGCTCAAACATGACTGTGCATTACAACACCCACAGTGTGTGGACAGAATTTCCATTTCCTTGTTTCTATATTGTAGGGTTTTAACACTGTCTCTCACTTGCACACACATACAAATACCACACAAGGTTTCTGTTTGCATATGTCTACCCGTCATACTCCAGTGTCCGCTTCGTCATCGCCTCTCCTCTCGACAGCTGTTCGTGGCCTGCGGGGGAATTCCTGGTTCCTCCAGTAGACGCAGCCTTTCCCCTGGTTTCTTTATGGGAACAGGGGGCAGGGCCGGTCAGATGGTTTTCCTCAGAAACTATTATGTGTTGATTCACTGTGAGGGGGCGTGTGTTCACTCCCACTGCTTCCTTCTTACTGGGAAGTGACTGTCAGGCTTACCGTACGGAGGGAGTGCATGAAAAACAGATAGAGAGGGAGGGAGGCTGATGTGTGATGTGAAAGGTGGTGGTATTTAAGGTTCTGAATGTCAGGCAGTATGCTGTATCCTTCCTTGGGACTTGGGAGGACATGGGAGAGCGAGCAGACCATGCAGGTGAACTGGGGAGAGAAATACAATTGCTTGTGTGCATTCAGTTTTGGACAGCCTCACTGCTGATGCAACACTAAGACATCTTTTGTTGAGCTGGGAGTACTGATGTGTTTTTTAAGTTTGAATTTTCAAGAGCGCAGTCTTGGGAAGCCTTTATGAGGAAATGTATTTCTGATATATCCACCATCCGGAGAGTTAACTCATCAGTGAATGATTGGGGTAAGTATTTAGGTAACAAATATATCAAACTGTTTAACTGTTCGACTTTAGGGCACTGGGTACCTTTTTTATTACTTGTCAAATCTGTATAACTGCCTTTGAAAGTAGGCTACAGCTTTTAAATGACAAACCCTGCTTTAATGTTAAAGAATGTAAACCAACCAAATTATTCTGAGAACTGGCAGATATCTGTTGACTGTGCTGTCATGCTGTGTTAATCTATCTGATCTGCCTGCCTTTGAGGGGTGTTAAAATGAGTGTGTAGGCCTTAAGACCGGGTGAATGCCTTCATGGGGGATTTCTTGTATTGTAATAGGCTGTAGAACCGGTTGTTTCCCAGTCCCAACTGCCGGGAAGATAGGAGTTTCCTGAACACGCTCAGGTGTGGCCTTCCTCACAGAAGTCATTGTGCTGTGTTGCGTGTATCCTGACAGAATGTGCTCACATAATGAATAAACTACAGTGACTGAGATAAGGAAGAATCGTCTCAATGTACTCTCACTGTCAATATTGACTGCAGTCCTTGAGTGGGTTGCGTTGAGATGGAGGAAGAGATCCTGTAACACAGCCCAAATAGTTAATGGAAAACTTTGCCCCCATTGGAAGGTTCAAAGATGCATCAATCGACTGTACGTCAGTAATCATGCCGTCCTATACAAAGTTCTTTCTCTGTAAATGATGAGTCATTTCATGCCTTGACCAGAGCAGTATCACCATGGTCTGATTCAAGGCTTGCATCAGCTCAGAGGACTGACTTTCATTTCAGCGGTGGTGAAGCATTTCCAGGAATTCTTAAGCTGAGAGGATGGTTGGATTCCTCAGACGACCTTCAGCGAAGCTCTCTCTCACCACAGAACTGGATTTTAATCTCGCCACAGTTTGATTTCAATTCCATTTGGGAGGTTTGTTTTTCACTTTGAATCAAAATGTTGACTTAACATAAAATGCCTCACAAGTTATTGCCAAATGATAAAAAAAAAGTATGCTCTGAATTAATTATTGAAATATAACCCCGATTCCTTGGACTATTACTGATCAACGTTTAAGGTCAACTTTATCCAATGCTGTCATAATGCCCTCTTGCTCAATCTCCCGCCATGTCTTAAGGAAGTTAGAGCTGACCTTATCAAGTCATCATCTCCCTGCCTTTCTCTAGAATAGGGAAGGTCATGAGTGGGTGAAACTCAAGGCCTGTTCGACATATCTCCTAACTGCATTTGCTCTTAATTCTGGTCTAAATCTCTCTCTCTATATATATATATATATATATATTGCTATACATTTAGATTTTATCTCATTCATACATGTATAGCCACTTTATTAGCTGAGTTGAAATGGGTACGATCGAAGCACTATCGTTACCGCCAAAGAGTCATGTAGGATTTTGATGGGCAAGGCACTGTCAAAAGAAAAAGCGATTCATGAAGACCAAAGTGTGAGAAGTGCTCTACTATGAGAACTGAATTCCATAGATGGTGGCTACTTCAGGTATCATCTATGGGCTCAGTTCTTTTGGCATGGTACTAGTTTGTCAGCAACAGAGGATGGAAATCGTACCACCAGAAAAATATCTTGTCTGTGACGCAGGTTTGTGCCGCCATGTCATGTATTTGCTGCCATGTATGATATCACCTATCTTCAAATCATGAATAAGGCAGTAAAGTCAAATTGCATGTGATGTTACTGTCAATAAATGAAATACATAACTGCTGATCGGAGTAACTTGAAGCAAACTGTTGATGTATATTGCATATATACTGTTAATGAAGGTAAAGCAAATAAAATTTCCCTTTCATTTATTAAGTCTCATAACATTTTATTTACCAATGGTCTCAGGCTTTGAAGGATTATGCTTGGTTTTTAATGTATATATGTAAATGTATGTTATGTAGTTCACAAGAAACAGGGAGGAGTGAGTACAAAGGATTTACAGAAATAAGAGAACTACAGAAATAGCATTCCACACTCTCAGCCCACTCATGCACACCACAAATATTCAGATCTTATCTCAGATCTAGTTCCATAAAATCCACAGCCATAGAGATGGCAGTTAGCTGGATGATCTATAAACATTATGGTTAGATATGACAGTGATCATGATACCAGCAAAGAGAAAATCAAATCATTTTCAACTAAAACAGCATTATTAGGAATCCAACAGACTTCATGACTGTTACGGGGCCTTTTAAGAGAGGAAGAATCAGCTACAGATTTATTTTAATATCATCTCGGTACATCAGTACGATTTAATTTAAAGCACTTCTTTTTGAAGTAACAGTTACTCAACCATAATCCGAATATGACCAAACTCATAAAAGAGCAACCCAGATCAAACAATGTGATAAGATGCAGTAAAGACAGAGAAAGTAGACGTACTAAGAATTGTAAGTCATTTAGATATAACAATAAAGCAATTGGACGGTATGAACAATACTGATGCTATTTAACGTCAACAAAAAACAGGTCTGAAACTGTAATAATCTATTTTTATACTCATAATCCATAACTAAATTATTGAAACTGACAGGAAGTACTCATTGAAAGAATTCTGTACCAAATATAAACACACCATCACGTGTCCATGTAGCCTTTCACAGCCTTATATTATGTGCTTTTTAAATACTGGGTGTGTTTGGTAGTTTGGATTTATTGGTGACTTCCTTGTCCTTTTTAGGTAACATTTGCCCCCCTCTGAGCGCCTTGCCTGCCCTTGGTTCTCCACGCTATTTTTTTAATAACCAAACATAAAGTCATTGCCATCTGAGTTCTGAGCTGGTTTTCTCAAATAGGATGGTCATCACCTCTTCTTCCTCTTCACCATTCCTCTCACATTATCCCCCTCTGCGCTCTTTTCTTGTCGAATCACTCGCCTCTCCACTTTGTATTCCTGCTCTCCAATATAGGGGCTCCCTCTCACAACATACTCCCCTCCTCGATAGGTGATACTCAAAGCCGTCCTGGGATAGGCGCCATACACTCTGTGCAGGTCCTCCCTGACAAACTCTGGTAGCTCCCTGCGAGGACCATACACCCTTTCTAGCCTCCCCCAACACAGCTCCCCTCTCAGGGTGAAGCCCTCCGGCCAAGCCCCAATCTGGGACTGCATCCTCGGCGGTCTGGGTGGAAACGAAGCCATAGGAACCACAGCTGCTGGATTTGAATACATATGTGGGTAGCTCCAGCATGAATTAGACCATATCACAGGAGAGGGTCCATAGTAGTGGTGGTGTTCTTCACAAGCCAGTTCCTGTGGAGGCCTCATGTTCCTGGTCAGCGGGTACAGCTGTGTATACTGGGTGGTGATAGGCGGAAAAAGGTGGCTGCTATTGTGCCACTGCATGTGTGGAGTGGGTGATAATGGAAACATGGCTCTGTTGTAGCGCAATGGAGGTAATATGTACGCACAGGAGTAGCTCATTGATCCCTCACAGGCAGGTTTAAATAATCTTTGTCCAAGCAGGAACCTGTCAGCTGAAAAAACAGAGGCGGAATCACATATCATTTCATTATTTTTGCTTTACTGATTGTATTCAATATGACCAAAGAGATGACAAAACCAGCTTTTTTACCATATAGCAGTAATGATACAAAAAATAAAGTTCCTCACCTCAGCATGCCTTTTCTTAAGATGAGTAGGCTGTGTGTCTAATAATGCATACTTCTCTGAAATAATGATCTACACAGAACAAACGTAGGATAGAATGAGGTCTCTGTCGTGTAGCCCAAAGGTAACAGTATCCAGGCAGCAGGTAAACAAATGAGCAGGATAAATCTAAATCATGATCAGATTTGATGACTATACCATATAGGCAAACATTATCTTATGTGAATATTCCATATTTTCTAGCGTTTTAAAAAAAAACTGATTTTAAGAGACACAGTAAGAATTTTATTCCAAAGGTGGACTGGCAGTCCCTTCTGCTTGTCCCATTAAACAATCAAACAGCAGAAGGCGCACGAAACCAGAAAAGCTGCACAGCCGCGGACAGGTATAATATATAGCTGCTTTCACATGAGAGACATGTTTGCTGGCAACCTACTGTAAAAAAACAACAACAACATTGAGATGACCCCCCATACCTTTTACACTGTCTGGGCTTGGAATATGAAAAATATCTAAGCAAACTGCTGATAGTTATCTAAAAAATGTAAGAACTGCTACAACAATAGCCCGGCTCTTTCTTTGAAGATCCATTTGGCCCCTGAACAACGTTGGTGCCATGTCTCTGAAATCACACCTTCCTACCATCTGATTGACAGTTTATCAACCAATCATCTCCAGCTATAAATCTACACTAACGTAAAACCACTTGGTCATTGGCTGCAATAGGCGTCGCTCAGTGACGTCAGGTTATTCATTAAACCAATAGTTAAGCAGTATTTTGTAAAGGCTGAGCAACAGGCTTGGCCCCTGTTGAGTGTCGCGCAACGATCGGGTTAAAACAGTTTTCCGTTAGACAACATTACCGTTAGCGTGGGACGTCTTTATTATTTAGTTATAATACGTTTTTGTTGAATTGTGGGTAATTGACAGGAAGATAACTACATTTGCGTTGTTTTTCACAGACTAACCACATCTTTTTGAGGCCGTGGCATGGATGAAGTACGGCCTACCAGTGGGGCTCAAGCCCATGGGCTAGCGTCAGTGTTCCCCCCCGGACTGCAGGCTATCTACGGGGAATGCCGGCGCCTCTACCCCGACCAGGCCAACCCGCTTCAAGTTACAGCCATTGTAAAATATTGGTAGGTACCCCGTCCTACTACTACCGGACACGTCGTCAAGAGTTGAGCTACTGCAACAAGTTTGTTCAGTGATAGCTAACGTTAGATGCATAACAGTTAGCAAGCTAACATTATACATCCAGACCAGCGACGATGGGTACTTTGTTTTGGGGAGGTGTGGAATTCAGAACCAGGGTTAAGTAACATCACCTTACTTTATTTTGTTCTAGTGCTCCACAGGTCTAATGATCTCCCTGGTTGCAGTCTGTGTATATCAAAAGAGATGTAAACAAAGTCCAGTGACAACAACAACAACGTGTGATCATATAACTAAATGTTTTTCGTCCTATGCTTCTAACAGGTTAGGGGGCCCAGACCCATTAGACTATATCAGTATGTACCGAAATATGGGCTGTCCGGCCCAGGACATCCAGGAACATTGGCACTATGTCAGCTTTGGACTGAGTGACCTGTATGGGGACAACAGAGTTCATGAGTAAGTACTCTCTAGCTCTGACTTGCACTTGGACAGGGAAGGGGAGTCTAAAGAAACTGGGAGAGTGTGATCATTTTTGTTTGATGTGCTGGTTTTGAGCTTTTTAAATGTAATTGGGATGGTTTTTTTTTACATTGTGCAAAGCCAGGGCTACCAGTGATCTTGCATTATTCTTGTTGCGAGTATGCTAAATACTTAGGATAGGAGGAGGAATGTTAGGAGCCCTCTCTCAGCAGGAGACCACCTAGAGAGATGCAGTGTTAATGAGTGATCCTCTCTTTTATTCTACAGCATTCTGTTGATTTTGACAAGCTTGCTTCACAACACATACACAGAAGAGAGGGAATAGTGTAGCAGCTGTTGTTTTGTTTACACACTTTCCCACTTTGTGTGTGTGTGTGTGTGTCAGATTCACAGGGGCAGAGGGATCCAGTGGGTTTGGCTTTGAGCTCACCTTTAGACTGAAGAGAGAGGTGGGAGAGACGGCACCACCAACCTGGCCGGCTGAACTCATGCAAGGCTTGGCTCGTTATGTGTTCCAGTCAGGTAAGATCACACCAGTTATGTGCATCGCTGTATTTGAAAAATCCAAAGTGGCACTCTGATCTTTTATGGTTTCACCTGTAGTAAGCTACATACTACAAACAGTATGAAAAGAATAGGCTACGTTTTGGAACTGATCACCTCAAAACAACGTCCATCTCAACATTTAGTCTCATTTTTCTCTCATATTCAGTTGTTAAATCACTCAGTACAACATTACATGACTTGTTAAGGTGGATTTTTTGTAGGGATATGGTAGAGAGGAGAATTTGTGCACTTGTGTGTGTGTTATTGAAGGGAAATAACTTAGTTTTGAATGTAATTTATTCCACTTTCAAACTGGAAAAGTTGTGTCAAAGACTCATGACTTGTGCGGTTAGTTTTAGTAACAGTTTAATAGTCTAGTAAATGATTTATCTGCACTGGTCATGATACAACAATTCCCTTGTGGCCGCTGCTGCCATGCCACCTATTCATGTCTTTGCTTTACAGAAGAATGTGTTCTTTGTAAAGGCACCTTGTAAAGCCATTGGTACACAGAGACATACATGAACAGAAGAGCGTGCTGCAGGCTATAGGAATAGGCTTAATACGTCGCCCTTGTGTTTGTCAGAGCTCTGGGCTTTGCCAGGAAGTCTAATTTCCCCTGTCTTTCCCTTTGCCCTCTTAATAGGATTGTATTTACCAGTCCAAAACAAGAGCACTGTTGTAGTGTTTGTCGTTTGTGAATGTGCACTCTGTATGTGTGTGAGAGAAATGGGTGTACTGTGCTGTTAAGTTGCTCGAACCCTCCAGTCGTGTATATAATGTATACATTAAAGGGTGGTCGAGGAGGGAGGGGTGCATTTAAAAGCCATCCAGGGAGAGAAGAAGGCCATTCTCTGCAGGCTCGGCTCTCCTCTCCTCTCCTCACCCCCCACCCCTTCTCTACTCTCCAGCTGGGGTCAATTTGCGCGTGGGTGGGCTGGGCCCCTGAGCTAAATGAATGCTGATTCCTGGCCATCTCGCCCCTCTCTTTTCTCCTGCAGCAAATCTGGACTGGGTGCATGTTACCTCCCAAGCAGATGGATTCCTCAGACAGAAACTTAGTTTTCTCTATTTCTCTCTGCATTTGGGTCTCTATTTCTCTCTCTCTCTCTCTCTCTCTTACTCACTCTCATTCTCTTGCTGATCTGTGTCCCCTCTCTTCCTCTTAACTTTCCAGCGGTAATTCTGTACTGGCAAATGAGGTGAATTAGGAGAGAAAGAGTGCTCCTGAGCGGTGGCTCAAGCCAGTGACCCAAATGCACTCTGCAAAGGAACGCTCCTGGAACAGAGTATTCTAGACAACTTCAAAAGCCTTTTTTTTTTTTTTTTGAATTTCGAAGTTCATGTCTGCTCTTTCCTCTCTTCTACAGAAAAACTTTTGCAGTGGGGACCACCTATAGGGGCACGGTCCGCGTGGCCACG
>OMOV01032422.1:13284-24044 GCA_900312565.1 Beryx splendens | reverse complement strand
AACATAGCACCCTCTCCCCCCACCCCATACACACACACACACGCGCACACGCGCACACACGCACACACACACACACACACACCCCGCTATAGTGCCCTATATACACTGTGGTATTTAAATAAATGAACTGATAGCAGTGGCCACGCCTTATTCACCCCTTTCTTAATGTCATTCTCTCCTATCCACAACTTGACACACGATATACAACTTGGATGAAAATAATGCAGGGCTGCAGCTGCTGCAGTGTGTTGTTCAGTACATACTATAATGAAATATAGACAGTACAGTGCATAACATCGTGTTAAAGCATGACCTCTACCCCGAATGCTGACATAACACGATTAAAGCAGAAACATCGTCTTAAAGGTCCCATATTATTCAGTTTTTATGATTTGTTTCATGTTATTGTGTTTTCATACCATGGCTCTGTGTGTAATTTAGTGAAAAGGGCATTTTTGATTTTATTTACTGAATACATTTGAAGTCCTGACAGGCAGAACAGTCACAATACTGGATCCTGATTGACTGACAACACCAGCTCCTCATTCAAATGAGGCAGAGGCTTTCCAGTTCAAATGCTGCAAACAGTCCTGATTGGACAGTAATATATTTGTAATATATCACTAATATATTGCAGTATATTTCAGTAATATATTAGTGAGATGAGCTAATCATGATCAGATCCAGTTGTAATGCGTTTCCTGGATTTAGTCCAAAACTAGCTGATGGATTTTTGAAAAATTTTTTTTTGGGGGGGGAAAACTTACAATTTAATCACTCAAACAAAATCAAATTTGTAAAGTGCATTCTTTAAATATCTTTCACTTTGGAGATATTTTCCACGTGCAAAGTGTGAGTATGTGGTTGAAATATACATTTATTAAATGCCTTCCATAGGCAATTATCAAATTCTGTGCAAAAGCAAATACCCAATGTATTATGAAAGGGAACATTTTACATTCTCACTTTCGACATTTAGCTGACGCTGTTGTGCAGAGTGACTTACAATGAGAGCAACAGCAGAATAAGCTTCAGTTCCTGGATCACAAGCAATGCTTAGTGAGGAGAGCAAGGGTCAGGGCTGTAGTGCCATGAAAGTATTCTATACTTCTATTAGCATGAAATCAGGCTCAGGGCTGAGATAGATGAGACAGGTGGGCACACGGCGAGCCAACACATGGTATTATGGAATCATTTCTAATGCACTGACTACCTTCAGGGTGTGAAGGAGGTTTCTGCATTGTCTTGTCTAATCTCCCTCCATCTACTGAGAGATCTGGGAAAAGGTCAGGTTGTCGCCGTGGCAACCACTAACAAAGACAGCTCTTCAGCTCCTCCTCTTTTCAGCAGGAGAATAAATGCCATGGTTCTTTTTTTTATTCATTGGCAGATGTGCTTTAGCAGGAAAACAGGGAGAGAGAGAGCGAGGATTATATGTGCCATACAACTGATCATAAGATGGATCTGAATGTAACATTGCCTGCTGAGTCACCTTGATTTCCAAAAATGTCTTCACTCTTTTGTGTACCTCTCGCACAAAAAACAGAACTGAACCTTGACTAATAATAGTCTTAAGTCCGGTATTACAACAAAGCAGCATGAAGAGTTTCCTTCCATCATGACATTTAACAAAAATGTCACCTATCTTATACGTATGCGTAAGGTAATGCGTCATCATAACACCTTTGCTCACAAAACATGTTTTTGAGGACAGAATCATCTCAGAATTAATGAACTGACTCATTCAGATTCATTTCAGATATCGCTTTCCCCCCCAGAATGGGTAGAAAGTAAGGAGAGCTCTTTCTATCCAATAAAACTCTTTATGTAGTTAAGTTTAAATTAGCTTGGAGGACTAAGTAAACAGACAGAGAGAGCAGGTGGGACAGCTCAGGCTCCCAGTTTATCAATGAAGGCACTCAAGGGCTTGATTATATAGAATAATGGACAGTATATCTTAAATACTTGTGGATTCTGTGGTTAATTCAGTCCAGTTCACGGGCCTGTCATTGAAAGTGAATGATGTAACATTTCTCCAAACTGCCTCAAAGCAACCACACCAACAATTGCAATCCCTCCATTCACAGAAACATTCACTAATTACCCCAGAAATTCAAGCGTCGGATTATACAACGTTTCCTCCATTCAGTGCCGTTCTGCAGCTCTTTTGTCAGCCCACAGCTCTCATTAATGGCACTAAAGAGCTAAATTTTTCTGCACAAAAGAAGTTGTCTTGTTTTTTTTTAACACATGCCCTCAATCCTGTTTCCAAACACTGTTTTAAACAGCTTGCAATATGTAAAGAGGCAGAGCAGCTATCACAGTCATTCCAACATGTTATATATCCATTTTGGAAACACACAGTCTGATGAACATGATGTTCTTTGCTCAATATTTAGAATTAACAGATAATTACCTCTAAAATGTTAACGTAAAATGGCACGATTCTGTATGTAAAGGGCTCAAGATAGTTAATAACGCCAATAATATTTCAGAGTGAGCTTTACTTTCATGCCAGAAATCAATTAGGCGTCACACCTTTCAAATGGTGTAACCCTAATTTTGGAATGAAGATCATCAGTTTGTGAGTTTGGAATTATAAGGTTCTAGAGTAGAGTGCGCTTTCTGACATATTAAGATTTGACTGTTATGTATTTTATATCTTTTTAAATATGTAACCCCAAAAAAACACCACCACACGTATAGAGTATCAAGTACAGTAAAAAGTAACATTCAGATATCATGAATATGTGGAGAACTCAGTTTTGATTACAAAATAACTCAGATAGAACCAAGCTCGAGAAGTGCTCATACTTCCTGCTCAAGGTCCTTAACTGACTTCGCCCCTGACAGACCGCTTTACTACTAAGCAGGCCAGAGGAGGAGGTGGCACTGGTCCAGGTCACCGGCTTTGTCAATCACCGGGGCTTAGGGAACCCACTGGGAGGATCAGCCAAGCCAGACGGCAGAGTCACTTCAGAGGGACGGAAACTGCACACTGTCTCACTGCACAAGTGGAACATCTTCCTTTTCATTTTAGGTGAAATCGTTTGATCCCATACAGTATATCGCTGTTGTCATGTGGAAACCTCACAAAGTCACTTACATGCTCCTCTATGGGTCGAAACCCCAATGGACGCCCTCAAAAATGCATGGCGGTCAAGCTGAAAAGAAAGCGGTTTATTCCTTAGTTCTTGAAAAGTTATTAACATTTTAGAGATACAAGGTTTTCATCTGACCGCGATAAAAGTGTCTTTTACTTCACCCTGATTTGCAAACATAAGTACATTTACTGTCTTATCTGTCTGCCTAATGTAATTTTTTGTACATGTGAGGTTCTGTTTTACAAGGAGAGATACAATCAGGGTATTTTTTAGCTAATGTGGGCAAGCCTCCAATACATTTGGAATTTGTGGCCTTTGAATTGAAAGGACAAGAACGTACTGAGGCCTCGTGTCCACAGCTCTCCTCTCTTTTAGCCAATAACTTTAAGCAGAGGCTCGGTGGAGCGGTTGGTATTGGCTCTTATTGTTGGTGTGGGACTATTGAAAAGCCTTTTGAAAGTGTCCCGCTCGTTTGGTCTTCTAAGTCTTCTGCTAGTGTAAAACAGCGAACAAAATAAACCCGCGCCGCACTTCCCAGGGGACAGAAAGTGTAATTCCTCTAAAGCGGGGTCAGTATCAACTTGAATGTCTGTCCAAGCCCATGCTGAGCCTGACAGGCAGGCGGCCCGATCCTATTATTGACTCTGATCCTGAGCGACAGACATCGACACCCCGCAGCCAGAATGTAAGTAGGATCTCGTTACCTCGAGTTATCCCGGACCAGACGTGGGCCAACAGGGGCCTTCTTACCTCATGAGCTCCAGAACAGGCACTTCACCGTTTCAGTATTACGCTCCAGCAGCTTTGCTTCTTCCAGGGTAAACTTTGACTCCGTCCCAATATCTTTAAAGAGCTGCCTTTCCTCCTCGGTGGCATACTTTCAGTGCCACAAGCAGAGAGGGAATTCCTACTCAACTGGTGTTAAGTCATTGACCCGTTCCATTAAAGGCATAACACTCTCATACACAACCCCTTGTGTTTGGCTACGAGGAGCTCTCCATTAGCTGGCTCAGTGAGGACTCATGTTTTAATTTGACAATCTCAGAGTCATTTTCACATGAACTCCCATTAGTTTTACTTCCTGGAAAACAGTGTATCTTTAATGGTGACCTCATGCTGCACCAGTAGGCGTAAATATACATTTCCATCCAATAAAACTGCCTCTCTCTCTCCCTGACTCATATTCCCTTGGTTTAGACTTTTGAATGACCCCCTGAAACGGCATCTTTACAGTACTTCCTGGATTTGATGCTTGTCCTGTTGAAACAGGATGTTGGGGGCGGGACATAATGCAGTGAGGGATCATTCAAAAGTCTAAACCAATGGAATATGAATCAGGGAGAGAAAGGCAGTTTGATTGGATGGGAGGGGTGCGGATGGGCGAGATTGTTCAAAAATCGGATGGTTTTATTGGTTAGAAATTTATATTTACGCCTACTGGTGCAGCATGAGGTCACCAGGAAAGATACTGTGTTTTCCAGGGTGTAAAAGTAATGGGAGTTCATTTCATGGGGACTTTAAACCTAAAAATTTAATAAAGATCTTTAAAGAATGATCATTTTGTTCTAGGACTGGGCTTAATTTGTGTACAGCTTCCATTCCTCATCATAACAGCTATTTCTCTGGCCAACGCTTTTCCTCAATCAAGTAGCGCTGCGGTCAATATTTGTTTCTCAGTGCCAATGCTTAACATTTTTTCTCAATCAAGTGACTCCGTTGTCCAGTTAGTAAATCCCCTCCTGCTTGCCTTGCACGGCCACAGTTCGCACACTATCCCGGCGTGAAACGGGGACTAAATTGGGAACTACTTTGTCAGTTACGATGCAATTAGATGTGACAGGCGTTATGTTTAGATGAAGTGTCCCGAGTATAATACTCTGCTGACATCTCATCAGTGTCAGGGCTGGAGATGTTTGTTTGCGGCTGGCCAAAATGGCGTTCCCGGCGGATCATTTTGTTCCATGTGAAAAGTCTTGAAGGACCCACCTGTTGTTGGTATAGTATTAATAAATAGAAGCCTACGCCTGTTGATTTCCGGGGTCTCAGCTGTTGTGCAAACTATATTTTGCCGTCTGATGCTCTCTCACAGTGTGGATCACTTGGTGAACAGTATCATCACAGAAGTATTCGCTGCATTTTCCGATATATAACTTGAAGAACGTTTGTGCTGTTTGTGCTGTGAAGGAATGAATCCAACAATCAATATAGCATCACTCTCTGTCTCTCTCTCTCTGTCTCTCATAATAGAAATATATAGGCTATATTTATATGTACATATATATATATATACTTCATCAATCACAATCATGACTGTGCGTTCGTGCGGTGAGTAATGTATATGATCTTAGGATATGACTGCACAATATGATATTGGATGCCGTGTATTTTTTGCCTATTCAGGCGAGGTGTATTGTGCAGAATGAACATGATGAAGTGCGATTCTCAACTCATCTTCCTCTACAGTGGCCGCTAACGGAATCACTTTCATAGTTTTTTTTTTTTTTAATTTCTCCTTTATTTAACGAGGTGAGTCCCATTAAGGGACCCCTGGCCAAAATACAACACGAAACCACAATACAAGTTACACATCATACATTCTCAAGTGCTGCAAACCTCAGTTTTTAAGGATTGCAGTAGACATACCAAGTCCCTTTCTGAAGCACACGCATCTGAATATGTTCAATAGCTCTCTGCAAATTAAAGGAGGGTGTACATTTTCAAATTCAACCCATAGAGTAGCACAGTAACAAACCTCTGAACTCTACACACTGTATTTAGGTAAAAACACTACACTAAGGCAAGATTTTTATGTAAAAATACACCCATCTAATCAGCCTAAATCACAAAATAGGGCTGTAATAGGGAAGAGCGTCTCACTCCCACTAATTGAGACGCTGTGGATTCTCCTTATTTGCCCGAATGGAAGTGACGAAACAAAGCTTAAAGAGTAACTAAACCCCAAACCCAAATCTTCGGTGAAGCCTGACACCTAATGCTTAAAAGTAGGGTACTGAACTGGCCTCCTATTGGCTGGTCTTTGTGCCAGGTGATGTCACCACCTGTTGTGCTCTATAGAGGGTGACATCACAGGGCACAGAGACCAGCCAATAGCAGATGACCAGTTCAGTACCCTACTTTTCGCCGTAGGTGTCAGACTTCACCACAGATTTAGGTGAGGTTTCGTTACTCTTTAAGCCCGTCTCTTTGCTTTCCTTCGGTATAAAGCATCACAGACCGGCCGGGTTGGTAAACATGAGCGAGCTGTGTGACGTTAACTGCCCTCACCGCACAGGACGTCTGAGTAAAAATGAAAATAAATGACTGTACAGCTGGGTGTGCAAAAATAAATGACTGTACTGCCGGGTGTGCAAAAATAACAACAGCAGAACATATTGAGAAAAAGAGAAAATCTGAAAAAAGATATACAGTATAATAAATAAAGATATAGAGATATATGGTAATATGTAAGCCATATTTTTCCTTAAAGTGTGTCTGGCACTGCAGATTGTCCAGGTTTCTTCCGTGTCCGTGGAGTCTCCAGCTCAGCGAGGGACCTGTCAGCAGCTCCCGACGACCGGCCAAAATAGTTCCCGCGGTGTGTGGCAGAGGGCCCACATGCTGTTTCTGTCAGGCTAAATTTACCCCCTCCCCCCGCTCCCCCTAACTCCACCCCTCCCATTACTCACCCCAATCCTGACACTGACTCTCCTCATGTTAAAAATCACGCAGGATGACAGACTTCCAAGAACAGACTGCAATCATTCTTTGTCCCCTCCCTGTTTTTTTACGCATAGCACTTATTTTTTATCATATTTTATTTGGCGCTTATTTCATGCGAAATGAACAGAAAATTTTGATACTGCGTCTGTGCATCTGAGTTTGTTGATGCATTGGTTGAGCAGGAATCCATAGGGTTAGGGTTTGAAGAATTGAAGATTTTAATTCTCAATCCAACATGGTGCAAATATGACAAAAATATAACAAAAAAGTGCTCAAAAAGAGAAAAAAAGTGTCAAAATTAGTCGCAGGAGGCAGTTCAGTAGAGTTGAGTAGGACACAAAAGGCCTAAAAAAAATGGAGGTCAGGGAGTTTGTATTTGAGAAATAATGTATTAAAATAATAAGAATTAATGTAAATAAAAAGACACCCAGCATTTGCAGAGATAATGGAAATACTGGCTGCTGTTTGCTCTCGGGTGTTGGTGTCCTTGGATTTCTTGGGAGGTGCTACTAATCTCACAACTGTGATAATATTTTTAATGAAGTGAAGCAGCAGCATGCCACTCTGTTAGATGAACTCATGTATAGCTTTCATCCCCCATCGATCCGCGCCGTCTCGACAATTTGACTGCAGAAGTGAGCTAATTCTTAACGAAAGTTTCTGCTAGTTGTTAACTAAAGTGCTGTTGTTCTCTTCCATTTACTTTGAAATGAGTGCGCCTCCCTCTGGAGAGAGTATGATGGTGCAGCCGTGACAAAGCATTCATTCACAATAATTTCCTTGCACACTGGTTTTAAAAAAACAAACATCTTTTAGCCCATGCAAGATTTTCAGTTTTCAAATTTTGAGGGAACTGATAATTGAAGGTGAGCGGAAGCCATCACAGGTGTGCAATTCAAGGATCTTAATGTAAAATATTCTTAACTGAGTCCCACACCAACACAGTCAGTCCTCCCACTTCTAGGATTGCACTGCTATGTATCATTGTTTTAGTGTTTGGAAATTATTATACATTTTATGCAGGTCCTCTAGGTGAGTGCTGTGTTGATCTGCGCCTTCTCCATGACATAGTGAGGTAGTTATTCAATTTCTAAAACCCTTTTGAATATTTTGGAGACTAGATCCCCATTGTTGTTCATGATGACGTACCTACAGCGCACAGATAAATGGTGTTGGAAAGCGGAAGCGAAGACGTAGTTTATGAGGTGCAAATGTTGAAAATTATTGCTGTACCTATAACAAGCATTTTTTAAACAATTTATTGGAAAGAAGAGTCGCTACACAGTCATAGCCTCGATGCAAAAAATATGTAATTTTTATTCATTTTTGATTTAATTTTTTGTTTTTTTTTATTTTGTCTCCATCTTTGTTGCACTCGTTGCTGTGGCACTTCCCAGGGATCACCTGTCAATCAAACAGTGTGTCCAGCACTGTGACGTCTTTTTCCTCAGATTTTCTGTTGATCCAGTTTGAGTTTCTCTTCTCTCTGTCTGTTCAGCCATGGTGGCTATCGCTGCTCATGCTAACCACCCAGTTCTTCTTCTGTTTCTTCCAAACAAACTGCTGCTGCTGCTGCTGGAACTCATGAACCGGCTATAGGTTGACTCGGCAATAGAGGGAAGCAAAACAGAAACATTTTAATATGATTATTATTATTATTGTGGCTATTGTGGATCACAAATGCAGTCACAGGTGATGTGTTATTATATAACATAGAGTGTACTTTCATGCTGTACATAATCATTTATGAATGACCTGGTGCTCTCTCTCTCTCTCTCTCTCTCTCTCTCCATCCACACAACATACATATTTTTCCATTCTTTCCCTCAATGTCCTTTGCTTTTTTTCTCCTCCTCCCTTGACTGTATTGAAGGATGTATTCATATCACTTATTCATGGGAGGGAAATGTCAAGGAAATGCCGGGGATCAAAGTGCCTCATGAAAATTTTAAGTGGATTTTGTGACGTTGAAATCCCCACTCACATGCTCGTCTCACCGAGTGATGAACCTGGACAGGAGTGTTAAAGGACAGTGTCTGTGAGCACTTAACATCACTCAGTGTAAGGGAACTCTTTTTCTCATTCACCTTGTGTGGTAGTAATATAGTAACCCCATTTTCTCCCCATCTCACATAAAGGTGATTTCTTATATATGTATCTTACAGTATGTGGACTATGTAGGCTATAGTAAGAAAACACAGCATGACCATTTGAAGGCTTTCTTTCCCAATCGCTGTAGATCAATTTCTCCATTACTCAATATTTCACAAATGCAGATGATAATAGTTTATAATGTGTTGCAACTTCATACTGTAGGCAAAGGCTGTAAGATAACTGCTAACTTCAGTATTATTCCATTATGAGTTTCCCTGTCATGTTCTAGTTGGTGCAAATTATCTTTTATTATCTGTAGAGAGAGATAATAAAAGATAATTTGCACCAACTTTAAAAAAAAATTAATTCATGACCAAGGCATTCATGATATTGGAAGGTCAGCTATGCTAACTAACCTAGATAACTTGCTAGATTGCATTTTCAGTTAGTAGAAGAGTGCTGGGCTTCATAACATACCTCTTGCCTTTTCCACTGGACTTAAGGCTAATGTTACTTAGCCAGAAACACTGCTTTTGTGGTTCAATGACATTATTTCTGCCTTCCTCTGCTTCTGAGAAATGTTTGCGTAACAAAAACTGTAATCTGTCATAAGCAAAGAGTAAATGTCACCTTTTTGGTTGCAGATTATGTCTTGTTGAAATGAAACTGTTTCTTTGAACATGGCTGCTGCTGCGTGTCTCTTGTCAAGTGGACATAAAAAGGCTAAAGATGCAGCCTCAAAACAGCTTTGGTTTGTGATTTTTAAAGTTTCCTTTAGCGAGCACCTGCGGCCTTCCATACTTGTCCAAAACAAGCTTCACAAACGCAGGAGGGATGCTGAGTTTGTTAGTTGAGTTTGTTATGTGACACGTTTCCAACACGGCTTATTACTGTCAAAGTGAGTCATTCACAGATGGTTGCAGACACGTCTGCCCTCACAGTCCATCGTAGCGAATCAGCTTGTGTACTGGTGGGATTTCTAAAAACATTTCCTGAATTCCATCATTTTTCCCATGTGATAATGCTGCAATTATGAAAAAGGTGAAAATAGTAAATTTTTAGCCTAAAGAAACAAGGAGTGGTGCTTTCATCTACACTGACAGACTGTAATGTTTTCTAAAATAGGACAGTAGCTTTTCTGTTTCAGTGCAAACTCGCGGATGTCCTCCTTCCAAACAGTGTTGTTCCACTAGCTGGTGGCGGCTCGTAGTGTGTACTTTATATGCTGTTGTATCTGAATCTTTCATGACCACCCCGGCGCAGTGTTATGTAACAGCTTGGTGTAGAACGTCCTGATGTGTTACAGCAGCCATTACTAATTTACTGTCTAGCTGCGGGGAAAGCAGGCTGAACCTGGGGCTTCTCGTTCTGCACGGATCCCAGGATACTTGCTCATATAGGAAGATGGGAAATCATGCTGCTTTGAAAACCTGCTAATGTTCCTCCAAGGTGGTGCGATGCAGTTCACAGATTCAGCAAATTTGTTAGGTAGCACGTTAAATGTTTGAGAAAGTTTGAGAAAGATTTTAAGATGACATTGTCTTTTTGTTGCTTTTTTTATTGTGCTGCATCCTTGCCCAAGGGCTGTGAGTCGACTTGTTATTTTTACCTTTTATTCCGGTCATTAGCAGTATTTATGGCACTTATAAGCACTGTGGTGCATTATTGAGAGTAGAACCATGTTTAGGCATGTACATGTGCATGTATGCAAACACACATGCACATACACACACTTTCCTTGTTATGAATGATTTGATTTTGGACACTGATGCTGCTGTTAAGAAGAATCTACTGTGTGTGTGTGTGTGTGTGTGTGTGTGTGTGTGTGTGTGTGTGTGTGTG
>OMOV01032389.1:4805-14857 GCA_900312565.1 Beryx splendens | reverse complement strand
TGTGTGTGCATGTTAGTTTGTGGTGTATGTACTGTACTTCTGCTGAATAAATGCCAGGATGACAGGTGTGTTTTAGGAAACTGTCTTTCACAAACCAAGTAGTTCTGCACATGAACATGTTGTGAATGTCTCTATATGCAACATTATGGTAACGAGTACAGACGTCTAAAATGCCCACAGCAACAAAACAACAAATAGCCTTTGACGCTCACATGTCCAGTGCTCCTGGGGGCCTTCTGTCTTGTTCCCCCTCCAGGGAGCCTCCTGTGGTCTGGGACATGGTATCGCTGTCGTAGATGCCGTTCACTTCCTCCTCTGTGATGATGTCAAAAACTCCATCATCAGATCTGCTGCTGGGGTCTGAAACTGAGACGAACAGGAATGTGTAGAAAGGACTTAAATACCATGAATTGTATTATTTATCACATATGTGAAAAAACAAGAGTGTGTGACCAGGCCACTAGAAAAATAGACCTACCAATCTGCAGGTTTCCTTTCTTTAAAACCGAAGCAACTTCTACAGACAACTACTGACACTGAAAGGTGGCATGCAGAGACAGAGATATCAACCTCTTCCCCTTCTGTCCACTGAATGAGCTTCAGAGATTACAGAGAATAGCAAAGGTTTCTGTCCTTGTTCCGTAATATGACAAAGCAAGTCTTTTCAGTTCTGCTGAGCTAGTTCCCAGTCAACATCAAAGACGGTAATACATTTGACAAAGAGCCAGACAGCAAATGTGACAAACTGTTTTCATTACAGTTCACTGGAACTAGCTGCGATGGTTTTCCAAGTGTGCAGCTGTCAATTAGTAGTGTGTGGTGTGAGTACGGGAGCCTGTGAATGTGAATGGAAAAATGTGAATGTGTGGCTGTGACACTGAGAGCATGTGAGAATGTGTCTTTCATCCCAGCGTGCCTCTCACCTGTTACCCTGGGAGTGGGTTTATAAGGGGGTGGTTCAGGAGGGGACACGGGCCCAACTCCGGGTGGAGGAGGCTGGATGTCTGAGGGACTCAGCTCCGCCTCTGTGAACCTCTCCACCACGGCGCTGTGCTGGGTGTAACACTCCCTACAGCAGCGCTCCTTCTTCCCACTGTGCTTGGTCATCACAAAGTTGTTGCTGCAGTAGTAGCAGAAGATGCGGCCACAAAGCCTGAAACAAGAACAAAAATGTGCGCTTTCGTCCATATTAAACCTAAAATTTGGTTACTTGATCTTGCATGTCAAGAAAGCACACAAGCTTGACTGGCTGTGCTGTATTATTATTCTTTGGTTAAACTGGCATGACTGCGCAGGTGCAGATGTGACAAGTGCCAACCAAGTGCCCACCTGCAGTGGTGTCTGCGCAGCCACCAGGTAAACTGGCCCTGGCAGCCGAGGCAGTTAGTGGCCTCCTTATCCACCAACCACCAGCGCTCCTCCGCCCGCAGCTTCTGCTCAAACTCCAGCGCGTCCGACTTCTGCCACAAAGCGTCCTTGTCTCTGTCACAGTGCACAAAAACAGGGCGTGGGTGTCACACGGCTCTCTCTTGACAGGTCTTGACATGAGACTGAAGTTAAGGGTTTTTTGAAAATGTATTTTCACTTGGGGAAAAGTGCAAATTAGAAAAACAAAATACATTTGGAGTTTTTAGATTTTCCCTATAGGCCAAAATGTTTAATGCCCAATATCTTGAGGCCTCTCTGAAGGCAGATGGAACCTCAAGACTCCAAGGCACGCTGTAATTTGTGAACGTGGATTACATGCTTTCCACTTCAGCATCGTTGAGGAATAAATTTATCATGTAATTTTCTTAGACTGCACTGTACATCTCATCTATTGTATATGCTCTACACCATGCTGTTCAGAAGTGACTTCATTTCACCAAATGATGCAACTAAGGCATGAATAATGTGAGTAAACACGATGTGGGCACATCCCAGGGGAGTTGACAGTGTGTTTGTGTTGCATCCTTTACTCAGGATGAAAGCTTAGTGAGCCAAGAGGCAGCGGTGGCTGCTGAAGCCAGTGAAGAGTGATAAATAAAGACCTGTCTTTCTCATTAAAAGCATCCCTCTACCACTCTTATCCTCTCATGTTGGCCTCTCAGCATTAATTTTCCTGCTCTCTCCTCCATCAAAGTCTTTCTCTTCTATCATGATCTCAGAATATTATGTCAGCTTTCAAAGAAGCTTTTTTTTTTCTTCCTCAGCCTTACTTTTTCGCCCACCGCTCTGTCAAGTATGACTGTGAGCAGTGAGAGCATATTAGGGGACTGTGCTCTCTCTAGGAAAGCCGATTCAGAATGCACACTCCCCACTGGGCCCGTCGAAGAGCAGGCACTACCACGTGCTAGTGCGCACCCAAACCGAGGAAATAAACTTCATGACTCTTTAGTCCCTCTCTTCATAAAAACATGTATCCCGGTTGCCTCTTAGATATTTCCCCTGTGCTAAGGCTGTGATGGGAGACAGGTCGAGGTCGTACTTTATTAGTTCGATGAGCCGCTCCTCGAGGTTGGTCTTGGTTCTGCTAAGGTCGTCGATCTCTGCGGACATCTTGAGGTGATGGTTCTGTTTGTCAGCCTCGGCGTTGTCAAGCTTCTGCTTCAGTTCCTCGTGGGCCTTTTGCACGGCTGAGAGCGCATCCTCCCCACTGGAGAAAGGAGGCGCAAGGAAAACGAAATTCAAACAGCGGCTAACAGACTGCTCTTTTAATAATAGGATAAAATGCACAGGTGGCAGTGGGCATGACCGCACCTGCTGACCAAGCCTCTCAGCTGCTGAATCTCCGCCTCACTCTGGCGAATGGTAGCTTCTGACTTTGTGATGTGAAGGTCTTTCTCACCAATCAGCTGCGAGTACTGCTCATTCACAACCTTTATCAAACATGATCAGAACATATACAAAAACAGATCCATAACTGCATTTTTGATATTTTAGATCATCATCATTTCAATCATTTAGCCATCGGTTCTTCTCAATTTGTATGTTGCAGCCTGTGTTAGCTAGTGAATGGACTTCTACAGCGCACAGTGGTTTTGCAATTGAGCTGCCTATTCATTTGTCCACTGCAGGTAGGACAAATGAAGGGAAGTGTTCCAGCAATAAAGCTCTCAACTTCTGTAAAAAAAATATTAAAATGATTCTGACCTTTCTGTAATCATCTACTACTAATGAATAATATGAATAATAATAAATGATAATCTGCATGCTATCATAACCTCCCACTTGGTGTGTCGCTTCCTTTTCCACATCCTCATGTCAATGATTTTGCTTCTGCAAACGGAGGCTTTTGAGACTGTAACAAGGTGTATATATATATAGGATCTTGCACTATTGACTCAGTGTCCATCTATAGTCACTCCTTAATCATACAGGATTTTCTTTAGACTTGAAAAAGTGAAAAATACATCAAATAGAGATTTTTTTATTTTTTCCAAAGGCGGTATATTTTCTTTACTACTATTTCTCTGCAAAGGTGTTCATTCTCTAGAGATCTGAGAAGAAGTTCCACCACCACTATGTAACCGCATGAATTAGGTGAAGCTGGAGGGACACAGACCTCTAGCTCAGACACTTTGGCCTCCAGACCAGCCACTTTCTCCAGCTCTGTCTGCAGCTGGGCTTTCACCTTAACCAGCTGTTCATTCACACTCTGAAAGGCGAGAGAAACATACAAGAGGGGGGGAAAAACAAGTTAACTGAATTGGACATAATGCCACAATAAAATACTGAAGAAAAATGATTATCCTGAGCACAATGCAAGGCCTGATTAACAGACTGGATGAACTCACCTTGATCTGGAGCTGATGGTTCATGCTCTCTGAGCTCATTTGGAACTTGATACCCTCCACCTCCTCTCGGCTGGTGTCCTTGAGGCTCATCACTTGGCTCTTGGATTTCTCCAGCTTCTCCTGGAGCTCCAGTAAAGTCTCTGGAAGGTTCTCCACCTGTGTCAGCTCCTCCCTCAGGCTGGCGTTCTCCAGCCGCAGTGCTGCGATGCAGGCTTCTAGCCGATCCACCTCTTTGGTGGTGTGCTCCTCCAGCTCTTCAATCCTGGCAGCATCCCCAGTCCAACGCTCTCTGGCCTCCTCATTTTCTGCAGTTAGCTTGCAGATTGTCATCCCCAGCTCTGCCATCTCTGTGTTGGCCCGGTGCAGACCCTCACGTGTTTCGCTGGTTTCCAGGGTCAACTTCTCATTTTCGGCCTTTAGGGTGGCCAGCTCCTCTCGGGTGGCAGCCTCGGAGGTAGCCAACTCAGCACGGGCAGCTGCTTCTCTGTTACGCTCTTCAATCAGTGCCTCTTCTTTCTTCTTGCTCTCCATGAGCTCTGCGATGTGCCTCTGATTCAGCACCTCTACTTGGGTTTTAAGCTGCTCAGTCAAAGTCCTGAGCTCATCTCTCTGGGCCTCTATCACCTCCAGCTGTGCTTGGGATTTTATCTTTTCCTCCCCAGACCTCTGTACCTGCACCCTGAGGTCCAGGACCTCTGCCTGGAGCCTGGACACTTCTTTCATGTTCACCTCCAGTTGGCCTTCAACCATAGTCAGTTTGGCAGTCACTTCCCCGTTCTCCTTGGCTTGGAGGGTGCTTCTCTCCAACTGAGATTTCTCCACTGCCTGCTTCTCAGAGGTAACCTTTTCAATCACTTCTGTCTGTCTAGCACAAGTTGCTTCTGCCTGGACTTTGGCCACGTGAAGTTCCTTCTCACTAGCCTCCAGAGCTTTCACCTTGGACTGGAGCTCAACACAGCTTTTCTCCTTACTCTCTAGCTGGGCCTCTTTGGCTCGGAGCTGCTCTTGAAGGATAGCTTCATTCTTGCGTGAGGCTCCCAAACTCTTCTCCAACTCTCCAATCTGCCCATGAATAGACTTCAGCTCTGCCTGCATACAGCTAAGAGCTGCTTTCACAGTGGCCTGCTCTTCTCTCAGACTCTGGTTCTCCTGCTCCAGTCGCTTTGATGTTGCCTCTGAGAGCTTTGTGGCCATGGCAGCTCGCTGAAGACTCTCATCCAGGGTGCGATTCTCCTCACGCAACCTCTTCTCTTTGTCATCCACCGTCATCTTGGCGTCATCCAGCTGGCCTCTGAGTTGTTTCTCAGAAGCCCTCAGAGATGCCAATTCAGCATCAAGCACTGTTCTGTTGTCTGCCATCTCTTTCTTCAACTCCTCGTTCCTCTTCACTGTGGTCAGCAGTTTCCCATTTAGCTCCATTAGATTGGTGCATTGTGTCTTGTAGTCTTCTATCTTCTTGGCTTGCTCCTTGATGCTGGCCTCCAGCTCAGAGAGGCAAGTGGTCACTCTGTCCCTCTCTGTGGTCAGGCTTTGGTTCTTGGTTTCTAGCTGCTGTAGTGTCTGGCAGGTGGAAGTTAGCTCCGTCTCTTTACTTCTGAGCAGATCTTTCAGGGTAGTGACCTCCTCCTCTAAAGACTCCTTCAAGGCACTGATATTCCTCTGAATCTCGTCTTTATCTTCTTGTGCTCTCTTCTTGACCTCTTCCACCTGTTTCTCCTTTTCCTCTAGGAATCTTTGGAGGTCCTGAAGCTGCCTTTGCAGGTTGCTGGCCTCCTTCTCTCTCAGTGTCAGGGCCCCCTGCAGCTTGTCAAGGGCATTGCATTGTTCCTCCACTCTTGCCTCCAACTTGCCTTTCTCCTCAGAAGTAGATGTTACTAATGCTCCAAGTTTAGTCTCCCCCTCTTTTACCGCTGCCTCCTTGACTCTCAAATCCTCCTCTAGCCTTTCTGCCTGCCTCTTCTTCTCCTCTAACTCAGCAACAGCCTCCATCTTCCCTTTCTCTGCCTCTTTCAATCTGTCCAGCAGCTCGTGTATCTTCTGTGCTGAATCAAAGTAACTGGTCGCCTGCTGGCCCTTCTCATTCAGCACGCCATCCAACTTGGCCAGGAGCTCTACGTTCTTCCCCTCAGCAGCTGCCAGTTTATCCTGGAGCAGGCACTGCTCAGCGTCCCTGGCTCTCTCACCAGCCCTGAGTGCTTCCAGCTCTCTGGAAAGGACCTCCTCTCTCCCCTCTAGAGCCTTTAGTGCTCCCTGCAAGCCCTGTTGCTGTTCCTGGGCAGCCAGTGACACATCCAGCTGCCTCTGGAGCTCCACCACCACCCCCCTGAGCTCAGTAGCCTCCCCCCCCAGCTGCCGCACCCTATCTAAGAGCTCTCGTTGCTTCAGCTCTGACTGGTCCAGCTCCAGGCGAAGGTTGTCCACTGAAATGACATCTTCGCTGCAGGCAGGGAGAGACTCGTTCAGATCGCTCAGCAGACCCTGGCCATAGTCAGGGCTAGAGGGGAACTCAGGTGCTTGCTAGAGGGTTGGAAGAGAAGGAGTAGGGTGAAGCCAGAGGAGGAGGGAAGGAACAGATAGTACAAAAGTATTGTGTTGAACATACTCATTATAAAAGCAATACTGTATATTAGTTACACAATGCTTTTAAAACAAGACTAGGTCAAAACCTAGTATATGGCTGGACCGTGTTCCAGCCGACCAATGGTATAACTTCATCACTCAGTCAGTGACAGACATTCGCGTTTATTGGGCTGGCCCCGCTGACCTATGAGAGGCATGTGACAGTTACCTGTGAGTAGCTGCTGGCCAGACTGTTTATACTGGAGCTGCGACTGGGTGCTTTCCACATGTGGCCAGGTGAGTTTGCCATACCCAGAGTCCTCCTGTTGATCAGAAAAGAAATTTGATACTGGTGATATTGTTAAATGTTAAACATCCTAACTAGGCCCAAACCCTGGTGTAAAGAACAATTATTCTGTCGTTTTGTGCTGCATTTGGACACACTAATTTCAGTGTTCATTAATCATTGCTTAACTAGACATTTGACAGACACTGTATGTGTTTTTTACATGATTTCTACATGTTTGCATGATTTCCCTCTAATTCATTACCTTGCAAAGGTGGGCCAGGACGCGTCAAGGTCATGACCTCTGGATGCCACGTCAAACTGGACCTCATTGAGCTCATACAGGTGACTGATGATGTCAACGCTAAGGTGGGGCTTCAGGAAGGGGCTGCGTGCATAGTACCAGTCACTGCGGGCGAGGAGAGAGAGGAGTGAGAAGACACAAAAGCAGGACATAGCAGCTACAACTACAAGCAAAAATATTCACTGAAACATTTTTGTGTCACATTTTGATCCGGTCAAATACACAAATATGGAAAACTCATAAAGAAGCAGGGATAAAGTATGAAAAACAACTTCCACGGACTTGAAAATTGCCCGAGCTAGAAAATCCAAAAGCCTAATTTGTTTTTTATTTTATTGGTATTTCACTGTGCCCGAGTTGAGTGTTTTCATATTGGGTTATACCACCTGACACCCAAAGAAGAAATGGAAATCTCTACCAGGAAATAATATCTAAAACAAGTCATCTTACAAACAATTAATCAAGCTATAGATAGTGTCAGGATATAGAGTAAATGATAAAAAAAATCTATTTACATATGTCATGCATTGCAAAATGATTGGAAATGTAAACTAGCCCTAGCCAGTAGTAAAGTAGTAGTCTGACCTATGGAACAGAGAGGGAAATTGTTGAAGTGGAAGAGAAAGATGACCTTTATTAGGAACCATGAATTCCACCACACCTGACCTGCCCATTTCTTGTAACAGCAACTCGATTGCGGCTGATTTGCATTCGACTTTAGTTTTAACACGTAACAATCCCTCTGTCATGCAAAAACAAATGCTCTTCTGTTTTCAAAGTCATTTTGCTTGCGCTTAAACAAAGTGAAAGCCCTATGGATCTCCAAGAAAACCGTTTTACCTGGTGACCCTCTGGTTCATTAGGCACTGCTGCAGTGTGTCGGCCAGTCGCTGATGCACAAGGGAGTAGCGAATAAATGCTCGTCCCTTCCCCAGAGAAGTCTTCAGCTATAGAAGCAAAGTCATAGTAAGTTAACCAGTAACCAGTGCTTCCTTAACATTCACACAGCCATGGAGGCCCTCCACTGCTGGAAAATTACCCCTTTTTGAACATTTTTATAACAACAAACTGATTCATATTGAACAGAAGGTACTGAGAGACAATGGTTCATCGACAAGGTCAGTTACATAAACATCAATTTGTGGATGATGTATTTCTATGCTAATAAATTCACCACTGCACTGCAGAAGCAATGCCGCCTTCTTAGGTGACGAGGGACAGGTGAGTCACTGGGACAGCAGAATTCATCCATACTAATCGTGTCTGTTGTGGCGGCAGCAGTGTCTGCAGTATCAGCGATAAGTTACATATAGTCATGACACAGGAACAGGGGTCACTGATGCAACATGAACCTTGGCATTTGACAGTTTGATCATTGCATTGTTTAATAACCTGTCACTGTAGAGCCAAACCCCTTTTGATCCATTCTGGGGGGAACAAAAACCTGCTCATCACTAATAGTTTAAGATGGCTATCTGTATCATGAATGCACAGTGTGTCAATAGTGCTATAAGTAGTAGTGTCATTATAAACAAAGCAGACTCTGATAGTGATAATCTACCTACCTCAGAGATGGATTTGACAAAGCGGATCCCATCATTGGCTCCTTTGATCTTTGCCAGACAGTCACTGAAGTAATCCCAATAATCTTTCCTGGTACCAAGAAATGTGGCCTTCTCCTTCTGGTCAAACTGAAAGACAGACACAACTCGTATGGGAAACCGTTGCACATGGCACATGCAAAGCACTGATTGGAGCAGTTCTATCCCACACTTAAAAAAGACAAAAACCTGAAATTCATCATTTAACATCTCTAAAATATACAACCTGTAAAAGTATAATCATTTTGTCAACCAACAATTTAAGTTGCCTATCATCCTTTAAAAAGTGCTACATCTTGTTTTAATTTATGCCATAAATCATTTTGTGAGAGTGGGTGACACACGTTTCAAACGGTGGATATCTTATTTCGAAACCAAAGTCTTCATTTATTCACATCTTCACGATTCACTGGGCCTGCTGTTACAATATGGACAAAGTCCCACCTGGAGCAGATACTCCAATTTATAGGAGAATTTGTGCAGGTTGGTACTGTCATCTGTGATTGGCTCGCCACTTTCCCTGTACTCCTTTGCAAGCTCTGAAACAGCCTCTGAAATTCAGGGAGAGACATGTACAAAGATCAGCGATAACAATAATGCATTGTTCTCTGAACAAACAGGTAAAGCCTAAATTTACCTTGGGAAATACATAACCCATACATACAGTATAAGTAATGTGTTTAGCCAAAACAGATGGAACAACAAACCTACTTATATAGACAGTAGGGATGATATCAGAGGGACAGAAAGCAGGACAAACAGAGTGAAAAAGCAGGAAAATCTTTATCTCCCGTTAGAGTTTACTGTAAATCGCATGGCTAAAAATGCTCAAACAAAATTTAAACTATATCCCTGCTGGATTTTTACCACTTAGCACAGTTTTGACAATTGAGTAACTGAGTAAAGAATCACAGAGATAACTCACCCTCCACCAAGTTGAAAAGTGTGCCTGTTACCATGACACACACACACACGCACACACACACACACACACACACGCACGCACGCACACACAGAACCCCCTAGACTGACCGCCTTGACGCCTTGTATCTCCTGCCCTTTTCCATTTTTTCCACTGCCACCTTCTTCACGCACGGCCACTCGTACATTAACCACTTGCCTCGTATCCATCGTAAAAACTGGAAGGACACCCGTGATGGGTGCACCCTCAGCACCCGCTCTCTCTCTCGCTGCATGCTGAAAGAGGCTCGCTGTTTCCACCACACCCTTACTGTGCCCGGGACTACATGGACACGAGGTCAGATCCACCTTTTCCCAGAATGCAGGTTACCAGGACAGGTCAGATGTTTTTTTGGGGGGGAAAATAGCGCTCTCGGACTTGACATTAAAGCTAAAGTCATGGCATCATGGCACACCTTTCTGACTCCTCTTTCTCTTCTCTTCATTCATGCTATGTCAGCCAACAATTGTCTGCTGGCACACCCAGTCACATGTGCGCACACACATAAAGCTGGCGTACCATGCAGATCTCTGATAATCAGATCGGAAGAGCACACGTCTGAACT
>OMOV01032283.1:5773-22315 GCA_900312565.1 Beryx splendens | reverse complement strand
AGAGAAAGAACAGAGAGAGTGTGAGAAAGGGAGTGGCAAAGAGAGAAAGGGAGAGGGGCCGAGGGCACAGGGTTGATAGATGGTGAGGGAAGTCAAAGGTGCACAAAAGTGAAAGAACAAAAATGGACAATTGAGATCGAGCAATATAACAGGGGGTTGATAGAGTTGTTGATCAGTGACGATTACTTGGCCAGGTGCTGAGATTTCTGGCTTTCAAAACTCACTTTCTGTTTTGGAACGAAAAAATTTTGCATTTTCGATGGAGGATATTTCAACGACAAAGCCTAAAAAGTAAATGATGAAGCAGTATTGTTATTGCAGTATTTTGCATGGTGATATATTACCTCTTCACTAGATGTTTCTCTAATTCGAGGGGAGAGGGCTGTGCCAGAGACTTGTGCAGGAGGAGGTAAGTTCTATCAATTTTGTTGCAATTCCTACTGGTGGCCAATAAAGGTCGATACAGGTTGCTTAATGCCCACAATACATCATGGATGAACAGAGAATTGGCCGCTGTGACCAGGATCGAAGCGTTGTGGAGCTGAGTGGGTCTGAGGAGCCCAAGCCAGAACCGGCCAGTTGAGGTGTTTATACTGTCCTGTTGCCCAGACCTCAACCTGCCCTCCTGAACAGGCCCCTCTGATGTGTAAATGTATCCTACCCCATCACTATGCCACAAGCTAAAAGCCCCGCTCCCCCACAGAGGGAGGCTGGAATGCGCATAGTTTCCACTCACTCGTTCACTTACACTTACAAAAATAATTAAAGGGGATGTTTTTAAGGGGCTACGGAGTGGTCCTGATGTCTTCTCGCTGAAGCCTGCTGTCTGATCTCAGCTGGGCCCTAATCAGAGGGACCACCAAGTCAGGTCACTAACTGTTAAAGGAACAAACAGCCCTGACCCTATTGCAATAGAGGCCACTACTTTGGATCAGACTCTGTCTAGAAAAGCATTCAATTCCAACTTGTTATAGAGTGGAAATCTTTCTAAGGCAGCTTGTCAGATACGGTTTCGGCAAGACGGGGAAGGATTTTTATTTGTTTTCACTTTGCATTTTTTGTCCATTAATTTGGAATATTGATTATAGGCCTGGGCCAACTGTTTACAAACTACTGTTATGTCTCTCCTGTATAATGTGCAGATGTCACAGCAGAGGGGATCTGTCTGCAGAGCATCATGGCCTAGTTTAAGAACCAATTATACTGCAGATCGCTGACTCTCTCACAAATACCTGCACCCATTGGGAACACATTAGGAAGCAATGTGTTCATTCTTTCCGAACAGGGGTGATGCACTCGTCTGGTATGGGCGGTTGTGTTTGGTGGGCGGCCTCCGCCAAACCCTTTGAGAGAGAGAGAGAGTGTGCTCTGCTACTAGTTAGCATACATCTGTAGCTCCGGTGGACATGAGCTGGACCTCAAAGGCCACAAAGCGGGCAGATAAATGTTGAAAAATGAAATACAGCAGCCACTTTACAGAAACACGCACACACACACCCACACAGGCATGCAGACATACATGGGAGAGGCCAGTGAGCTAGCCGGCATCCGTTTGCGTGTCTGGTTTCTCCTAGCTTTATAAACTTGTGTGAGGGAGCCAAGGCGCGTTGCTGCCATGTGTTTTCCCTCCATGCCACACATTAATATGTGAAGATATCAGGGGCTGGGAGGCCACGCAACCGAGTCTGAGTCACAGAAATGTTTAACCCAGCTAACCTGGCCCTGACTGGCGTTCCTCCTCCTGTTTACATGTGCTCCTACTGACAGCAGTGAACTCAGTAATTGAATTTTATTCCCCAGTTCAACACATGGGAAAAGACGGCTACTTTACCCACAAATATTTATCTGTCTCCCCTGACTGTCTTGTTTTGAATGAAGACAGTTTTCAATTTAAATTTGTTTTCAATTCTCTCACGTCTTCCAATTTCCCTTTTAGAGTAAACACCGAGTCTTTGCTCCAAACTTTGGGATAACATGGTAAATTGTTCTTTGTCATCTTCTCACCTTGTGCTTTTCCAATGAGCCATGACTTCTCAATATCTTCTCTGAAATTCATCATGTTGCTTTCATCTATTTGCTCCCTTTAAGTCAGGATATCTTCTACTAAACCGACTCCCCAAAGTGCCGTATAGATGGACACGATACAGATGTCCTATGTCAGAGCACTTCTACAAGCCATATGAACACAATAGGGTCTTCTGCCGTGCACTACCACACACTGTATGACCACACAACCAGGCCCTCTGCAGTTCAGTGGGAAATGCTGATCAAATCCAGATGCCTCGCATGCACACACAATCTCTCTCTCATTCTCTTTCTGTCTGTCTTTCTCTCTCTCTCTCTCTCCCACACGCTCACTCACACACACACGCACACACATTCACACACACATCTGTGCGGTATACGCCACTCGTGCAGTTCAAACGCGCAGACACACTAATACGAGCGCACGCGTAACACATGCACACTGTGTCACAGGTCCAAGTTTTCCATGACACGGCTCTTGTTATCCCTGTAGTGCAGCCAGAGCATTCTGGAAAATCCAGGTTGGGTTACTCTAAGGCTGCATCGTTTCCGGGGTCAGCTTATAACTTGTCACCTTCTGAAAGCTCGGCTCCTGAACTCTTCATGTCAAATACTGTATTCATATTTTTGTGATTTCTATAGGTTAAGAAAAAAATGTAGATTTGTTGACAATGCAAAGGATTTGAATTGCTGAAATTCAATTTCTGTGGGTTGATATTAGTGTGTTATCCACCTTTTTCATGTTAGCGCAGGCGAGCATTGTGTAACGTTGACAAGAGATTTTTTTTTTCTTCCTGGGAGTGCTTCTGGGGCTCAGTGAGGTGTGCAGCCACGGGAAGTGTTTAAAAGTGCCTGCTTAGCCGTAGACACTAATTACATGGCAGACAGCATGTTAAAAGCCCTTAGAACTCCTGTAAAAAGAAGAAAAACTGTTTGAATGCTCTGATATAAAGAGACCACACTCTATTGGAGCCAGAATCTGTTTCAGAGGCCTGTTTCCTGCTCGCCATCCATCCGTTTAAGTGAATGGTTTACATTTACATCACATTCTTTAAAAGGAAGACTAACATCTTAAGTGCTTAAGTGTTTTTTTTGTGTGTGTGTGTAAATTCAGCATTCTCATTTACGGTATTAAGTGAAGTATATAATAATTGTAAGAAAAAATGTAAATGCTGGCCTAGTTATTGCTGCGAGAATCCAGACTGTGATTTATTTCGGCAGCTGGAGCTTCATTTTGATTGGCAAGAGGATTGTTTTCCCTTTTATTGTAAGCAGCCTTATTTTAGTACAGAGAATTTCTCATTAAAGAAAATTTCCCGCTAACTTGCTCAGGTTTCTGTAAATAAATTGAATTTGCGGAATAAACTGAAAAGTGCAAGTGAAACTGAGGAATCAGGGGGGACACAATAGATGTGGAATTCACTTCACTGGCTTAACAACAAGCTTTTCACTTTGCTGTGCTTTTAATGTGTCATTGGAGACATTGTACCCCAGATCAACAGTATGGGAGGGCATAAATCATACACCAGTGATGACACAAGGAGGATGTTGAACAAATCTCATGTCTGACCTGATGTCTGCAGCATTTGCATACTGTGCATCCGAATGTGCAGTTTGCTCATTTACCAGTCGCTGTCTCCCAGATGGTGAGACAGCTCACCTGCTCTCGTCCTTGCTAGGTTGGACCACATGTGCAACGTCTCAGGCACTGCTCTGCACTGGCTAGTGTGTGGAGAGGCTGTTTTCACAGCTGTCCGTGACTGCAGCCTCACTCCAGTGTGCACTTGCAACCCCCACACACAGACAATACGCACGCACACACATACACACACAGACAAACACTCACACGCATACTCCTAGTACGAGCTCCCCGCCAAAGACTCGAAGTATGCACAGCAGAGAGCGGAACTCCAGGGACGAAGGACAGTACAGTAGATTACCAACCGCTACAGGCCTGCAGCAGATGGAAGGATGTGATGATGGAAACAACTGGAAAGCTGTAGCATTTAATCTGATATTGATCTACTACAAACATTGTGTATGTAGCCTTATTATTTGGAAGGATGGTTAAGGTTTAGGGGAATCTACTACTGTAAAGCACATGTATATTGAAAATTCTCCCTTACAAAGGTTGATTCTCATATGATGACATCAAGACATACTCTGTGGACCTGCAGGCAGATTTTGGCAGTCTGACTCATAGCCTTTTTTGAGCTTCTCTCCAGACAACTCACACATAGCTATTGAATAGCAGACTGAATACTATTAGTGTCCACAAAGTAGATCTCGTATTCACTGTCATTGCTTCAGGAAGTGTTACTTGATGACATCACAGCCTAGAGTCTTGGCATGGCTCCGTTGTTCCTAACTGTGGGAGACGTTCACGCACATAAATCTAGGTTACACTGCTCAAGTTCACAGGAATAACATACTGTATGTGAATTCTGTGTCAAGGCAGATTTTCATTGTAATGTCTGAATATATAAACTGGCCGCCTCTCTGGAATTTGTAGGTTTGTTTTAACGGGATGCTTTGTTCAGTTTGACATCCTCTGATGTATGACTGAGGCATTATGAAACTGAGCAGAACTGAAGTAGCATGACTCATTTACCTCTGATTAATGCAGCTCAAATTTCATATTTTGTTCATCGCCATCTGATTGTGATTCACATTTAGCTAGCATCCGAATTATGTAAATACAGCTTTACCTTTCACATACTGTATGGCACTTGTGAACACATTTAGATCATTCCCTGTTCTTATGGCAATTCTGTCTCAGTAAACTGACAAAATCCAAGGACTTCAGTTTTTAAACTGTTCATTCCACACTAAACGTTATGTACATAAGTTGTTTTTTTCCCATTCATTTTCAGACTTGGGCTATATGAAAATATGTGCAACCAATGGTGAAGAGGTGGCTGAGGAGGGTGTCTGTGCACCTGGCTCCAGTGCGTCCCGTGTCTGCAGCAATGACCATGTCCTCACTGGTGCTGTGTTACAAACACAAATTGATACAGTTCAGTTGATAATGCTGCTAATTCTGCTAATGAACTTAAAGAAATCAGAACAGTTTGGAGTGAAATGTGTTCCCCTATAAAAGAACGTGTTAAACAATAAAATTGTTGCACAGGGGCAGATGACGCATCACATCAAGGCATAATTGCAGTACAGCAACATTTGGTTGATGAGGTGGATGGGGATTGGGGTCTGAGTCATCAGGCCTAGTTTCACAGGCAAAGGGAAGCCATTTCCTTGTGTCGTATTATATAGCACAGCACATGCCCTGATAATTTGCCAGACTTTTGCAAGTTGGTAGAGGAGTCTGCCGCCTGCAATGCCCCTGCCTATTAGCAGCCTGATTGTGCGATCCACAACCGAGCGCGTCCGAGTGTGTGGGCCATTTTAGAGGCTCTCCTCTGCACTCTGTGGGTTGGGGTTTGGGTGAGGAGAGAGCACATGGAATCCTAGTGTGGTCAGAACTTGTACAGGAACGGGTAAAGCCTGATTTCTAAAGACAGGTATCTTTGACATAGGAGACAGGTGTCTCCTATTTGCATAATCTTTCAACAGCGCCAAAGCAGACATTAGGCATCATTATGCACCATTGCACACTATCATTGTAACCCTTTTGTCAACATCTGACAATCAATCAGTCAAGCAATCAATCAATCAATCTGTCCAATTGCTTAAAGGGAGAGTTCGAATTTTGGGGAATTTGGCTATTTTTCCTACTTACACCCAGAGTCAGACGAACTTGTGGATGCCTTTTTATGTCTCTAAATGCATTGAAGGTGTGGGAACAGTTAGCTTAGCTCAATTGCTTGAAGTCTATGGGATCAATTAGCAGTGCCTCTCAAAAGTAGGGAAATAGACCTTTTAACTTTTTCAAAGATGGATGGTTGGTCTAACAAATCTATGCATTGTAATTTACATATTTATAAAGTCGGTAATTTGTCGAACAATAAAGAAATGAGATTACGGTAAATCAACTTCCTTTCAACTTCCTCATTCCCGGACAGACTTCTTTTAAGTTCTGCCTCCGCTCTCCTCTCACAAGAGTGCAATTTTGGAAACTCAAAACTTTCAGGAGCTATCTAGCTACCTACATAGCCATCAATCCTTGTTATTATCGAAAATTATCATAGGCAGTATGTTACCATACCTTCAAACTGCATGCAGTGAGATAAAAAAGTCAGTTTGACTCTGGGTAAGTGGGAACAATTCCCAAATTTCCATAGAGGACATGATCACGTCAATTTCTTTTCTTTTTTTTTTGCGTGGAAAAGTAGAACACACATCTTTCAAGCGCCAATTTGTGTGTACGCAACATTTACAAATGAGGCCCCAGATGATAAAAGCAATTTCGTTCTGGGTTCCCAAGACAAGTCCTATGCCAGTTGTGATGAATGAGATACACAAATGTTTGCCCGCTTATTCAAGACAGGAAAGTTTCGACATGGTGTGAAGTGTTGACCTGTTTGTGTTAAGCTCCAGTACAACCATGAAGCCACATTCCAGGGAGCGGCCTGGTTTAATTTGAGACATTTATAAGCAATCTGATTAAGAACAGAATGTGAACGGATGAGGGACATTCTATCCTGCCATGCAAGTTGTATTTGTCACAGTGTTATTTTCATGCTCCTGACTGGAATAATCTTGGAAGAGTCTTTGATGTCTTGACCCAGCATTTTCATGGACTGTTATGGCTGGGTGGCCAAAGCCACTCTGCGGGAAAAGTCTCTATGTAAACACGGTGAATCAGAACCACACATTTGATTCTAGGAGTTTCACAAGCACATCTTAAAAAGAATTTGGAAATGCCCTCTTTGATGTCACTCAGGAAAGAGATAAGGCATTCAATAGCTTCCACCTCCACTAACTGATGAAATCAGGATGATATCTGCTTGCATGGAGCATGTGACTCAAAGCCTAACGTTACCTATGTGTGTAGGTGTGTGTTTGTGCCTGCATATGTGAGTGGGCGTGTGGTGTCCAGTGTATGTGTGTGGGAACAGCTCTGGAATTCGTGCCTCACCCTTAGGAATGTGGCTTTAATTATGTCCCTCTGAGGTAGTCCACAGTACTGTATGAGTCAGGATCGTTCAGCCTTCTGATATCCAGCTTCCTATCACTTTGCTCCCAACTTCTTTCCTCTCGAATGAATGGCACGTCACACTGTGGTGCGTCGTGCAGCCCGAGCCAGGGACCTGCTGACAGGGCTGGGGTTGAGCAAAGTGTTCCTCTCAAGAGGTACCCTGGCTTCATCTGGACCCGAGGCCCTCTCCTGACATTGTCTCCTATGGCAACCCAACAACCCAACCTCAAAAAATGATACAACCCATTTGCCTCTCAGCAGTCAAGTGCACTGAGACACGAAGGAGTACTATGAAAAGAAAATGACCTAATCCACCTCCCTCCCTAATGCCTCACAAGAAGAAATGTACTAATTTGCCAAAACGATACCACTGGCAGAGGATGACAAAAATTAAAGGGAAAAAAACTAGACTTGTCGTCCAAAAATCACACTCCATTTACATTTTTTCTATCCAAACATCAACACTGCATGACAGGCCAATGACATGACAGCTTCCAATGGCAACAGCCCCAGTGTGGATGCAGAGACCTCTGCATGACCGCACTCAGGGCCTGTCTGCATGCGAAGACCTCTGTCTCTCACCTAAACTAATCCCACACAGCTGAATCCAGTCACCGGGAGACCTCTGATAGTACTGGTGCATGGTCAAACTACAAAAAATGAAGAGTCCTGCTAGAGCTAAAAATAATTCCAAAGGATTAAATCACGCACTTGATCAAATCAAGCCAAGTCCCTGTCTCACACTCTGTGACTTCAGGCATGACTTCAGCTGTCCATTTTTAATCGGCACAATCAAAACAAGTGCTGGTGTGAAGCTGACTTCAAGAGTGCACTTTTTGACCCTCCTTTCATGTCTCCTCTTGCCTTGTTTTCCATCATCCAATCTCACTTGATCGGAATAATTTAACCACTTTTTTCCTGTTTCCTGTTTGGATATCTGGCCTGCTGTGTTGACCACTACAATTACTCAAGAGTGTTGTTGTGAATGTATTGGAAAAGGGATGGGGGGATGAGAGAAGAGGGGATGGCTGATAGCATGACGGAGGTGCGTAAACGGATGATTCTGTTGTTGCCTGGGAAAATACAACAAACAAACCCGTGGAAAAAGATGTTGTTTACACTCTGACACAAAAAGTTTTTTTTTTCTTTTCAAAGTGTTCTATGACAAAGGTGTAAAAGCTTGGATTTCCTGTTAGAAGGAATGTTTGGAAAGTGGACATGGAAAATGGACCATTTTTTCCATTCAGCTATCACACCTGATTTATTTGAGATATTCCTGGAAAGTCTTGCCACTGCTGCTGTCTCTGCCTACCCACGCGAAGGCCGGACTCCGAGCTCGCCAGGCGCCCTTAATCACACACCACGCAAACACTTCTGAATGATCCGAGGCTGCCGGAGTGTATTTCCAGATATTAACATAACCGCAAGAGGAAACATTTATGATTAAAAATAATAATAAAATTTACAGAAAAAAAACAAAACAGCCAAATTAGACCCAGCTGGAATGTCAGTGGCGTATTCCACTCGGCTGCTGTGCAGACAGTGTGGTCAGGGAGGAAGGGAAGGACGGCAGGATCTGGATCTGCGTGCAACCCGGCAGTTAGTTACTACTTTTATCTCTCCAGTGCTACAGTATCTCTCTACCCCTTGCTCTGCAGCCGGTTATAATGCTGATGTGTTTTCCGCTGTGAAAAGGGTCTAATATTGCAAATAATGCGCAGCTTGGAGTTTTAGTTAAACAAACATTTCTCAGCAGCAGAGCTGCTCGGGAGGAAGAAATAATCTCATGGGTTGAGTTAAACCTCAATGGATGGAGCCAAAGAACCACAGTTGTTAAATGTGAATGGCAAAAAAGGAACTCTGTTAAAATATGAATAAACAAGTGTGCGTGGGTGGAGGGGTGGGTGCATAATTGGAGTGAGTGAAAGACATTGACTTTAAAAACACCTGTTAACGCACTGTTGTGATAGCACAGTGTTGCTATAACTAAAAATCGCTTAACAAAATATTTAATTCATGCACTGACTTCACCAGTACAGTCAGAAAATCACTGAGCTACATCCTGGTATGTGGATGCACAGCCTGGTGTACGATCGCATACTGTATTTCCTGTTTGCAGGGCTCTTGGGGCTCTGCACCGCTTAAACAATGCATACTGTAATTCAATTAAGCAGTGCACATCCCAAAACATGTTATACACCAACACACCAATCTCGGAGCTCATCGTCTATCGGTCTGATGATTTCGGAGTTTCCGGTGTAGCCAGCAGACATCCGGGCCAAGACTTCCTCTTCTGTGCGCCGGTCACTGTTTACAGTCCGATTAGCAACTTGAGACGTGAGAATGGATTTGGAGTTGAGAGACGACATCTACGACCAATACTTTTTGTAGGTGTTTTAGGTCCAGACGACATTTCGGCTAATCTCTATAAAGAGATATCTGCATATGAGACGTCGTCTCTCAACTCCAACTCCATTCTCGCGTCTCAAGTTGCTAATCGGACTGTAAACAGTGACCGGCGCACAGGGGCCATCTTGGCCCAGATGTCCGCTGGCTACACTGAAATATTAGCCATTGCCCCCAGAGTCCAATAGACAAAGACACAAACAAACAAACACACAGAGCCTGGCTATTATAGAGCGGCTAAAATTATATGTGACACTGACCTCTTTTTTCATTCATTCATGACCATGATCTAGGTCAGCTAGTTCCCTAGATAGCTATCTAATATTTATTATCACCTGTGTGATGTTTCGGGTCAAGCCCTGAATTGTTCCTGGGAGCATACTGCTAGTGTGCGGACTCTATTCTTTTTAGACACTTGTTCCTCTGTCCAGCACCTAGTATTTAATGTTTTTGGATGTGCGTGCTTTTTTCTACTTGAGCTAGCCTATCTAATATGACTAGTTTGAACTTGGAAGGTCAGCTAGGCTAACTAGCTAACTGGCTAGATAATTTAGTGTGGCTAGACTGCATTTTTCTGTATTTTTTACTGGGCTTCAGTATGTTACTTAGCCAGAAAAACTGTAGTTCTTTGGCTCCGCCCACAGAGATTTAGCTCAACCAATTACATCATTTCTAACCTCAGAGAAACATTTGCATAACTAAAACTCTAATCTGCAAATGCCCACTGCAATAGTAAAATAGTAATTGTGAAGGAAAGTTTTATCAGTTAAGGTGATGACCTGGACCAGATCACAGCCATCAAGGAGTAGGTAACTTGTAGATTTGTACTTTCATTATTGTTGTCAAAAATTGTGTCACGATCCTTCATCCCGTCTTATGACATGAATGAAGAATGCACTCCGAGAAGAGACAGTGAAACGTGTGTCAGGTCGCAGGGAGGTGACACACGCAACACTTCTATTTAAAGGCGCTTTGTTAAAACCCGAGTAATGTGTCATCCTAATCCACCTCAGGCTTTATCAATCTTCTCAGTCACACCAACTGGGGCTTGGAGGAAGAAAAAGCTGCTTTGATGAATGTCCCAATCTGACACAATTGTCTGTTACCTTACCAACAGTGTATTTTAGTAACCAAACACAATCTGGAAGAAAAAAATTCTGGAGAGTTTTTTCTGTTGTTTTGATATTCACCATCTAATCGGTCATCCACAAGATTATGAAACCAGTGATGTGAGTTTGGCCGGGAGTTAAAGGGATTGTGGGTCGGAGGATTGTGTGTAAGCCCTGAAAATATTCTCAGTCTGCGGTATCTGTCACTAAGGTTCAGTACTCTGGATACTGTTTAAATTAAGATCACTGGAAATCCTGCCTTTGTTAGTCATTTATCTTTCTATCTCCTTTGACTTGATAAAGATGGGAACAGGCACACAAAACAGACTCTAATAGTAAATCCACCTGTTCAAGGCTAGCTAAAGTGGTAGCAGCACTCCGTACATGGTGTTCACCATCTCTGCTGGACAGGATCTCTCCTGGTGTATCCATGCCCTTCCTTGTCTCAGAGTGGAACACGCTCCAGTTCACAAACATGGCTCTGGCTGTGGACGCCCCTCCTCGCTTCTGTTTCATATCAACATGGCAGTGATTAGAGATTTTACTTCCATTGGTAGACCCACCCCTAATATACCATAAAATCCCTGCTTTGTGGTTTACTCACGGAAACTATTGGTCATATGTCACTCTTCCCAATCCCCTTGTATTTCCTGTTCCGAAACAGTGTTTTTTCGCCGTGTCCCTGCGGGTCGTTCTCCGATCCACAAGGCCATTCCTGTTATGACGCGTGCCCCTCCTTGGTTCAAAACTGACCCATTTAATGACATCTCCTTTATTTATTTCCATGGCTATGGCTTTTGTTATTCCACAACAAAACCATTTTATGAGGCACTTGAAAATGTAAAGCCCCTACTCGCCAAACCAGAAATCTTCCATGATGTCACCCATGTGCCAGGTGTACGGGAAAAAAACGAGGATGGGACATCACTTTGGTTTGCTGACACAATTTGGTCCAACATAAATTGTGTTGTTTGTCGCCATTGCAGAAGTCCCCCATCGTGCGTTTATCCTGCATTAGTGCTGCAGTGTCCAAGCCAGCAAATCCTTTTGTAAACTAATGTGCAGCAAACATGAATTGGCATATTGTGACATAAAACTCTGATGTCTGGCTCACAGGCTGTTATTTGCACTGTTTAGCAGCTGAAATAAAAGGAAAATGCTTTTCAATAAATATGCTCCAGTGCAACAAGCATACAATAATAAAATGGACTTCTATGCTGGCAACATGTGTGGAAGGATCAATAGATTATAAAATGTATTATGTAGCACCACCCTCCTTATCAGCAGGGCTGTTTGAGGCAGGAGTCCAAACTAAACACAGCAAATCAAAACCTAGTCATTTGCCAGATGACAGTTTTTTCCACAACATTTTTGCTTATGTCATGCTGCATTTAGCTTTCAAAAACCACATGGGTCTCAAAATGGCAATCAACCAGTCAGCTCCTGCAAATTCAGTGGCAATTTGACAAAGAATCCTTTTATGGAAGTCAACATTGCATCATCGTTTTCAAACGTCGCAAATGTATAATTAGCTGCACCCATTATTGTTATAGTAGGGAGGGACTGGTCACTTTTGGGTGTAAACTTTCTTTGTTGGTTTCCCATTAGCACTCACCAGGGAAGGAAGCAGTTTCATGGTATCAGATGGTTAGTTATACCCCACAGTAGGAAATAAAGGGAACGTATGGGTGCTGATTCCCAGGCATCTGATTGGTGCAACTCAGCATTGCACCCTGGGAATATGCAAGTGGTCCATTGTCCTGATAGATGACTGGGTTCCTGAACAACATGACCTCATTCCATCCCTAGGGAGAGGTCCTACCACAGGAGTGTGGTGTTGAAAACACACCTTGTTTAACTTGCTGGTGTATTACTAATGGGCTGGGCCATAATGTATCGAGTCATCGCAGAATATGCTACTTATGACACTGAACTGACCACCTCCTTTAGTTGATTAGGTGGGTTTTTACAGGCACTGGCATAATAGAGTTTCCTATCACTGCCTCTGGACAATGTGAAGCCTGACAGATGCTGATTGTGGCAGGAGCTAACACTCTGACACATATGCACACACCCAGACGGCACTGTCCCTAGCTTTAAAAGCACATTGATTGCGCTGAGGTAGTGAGTTGCAAATTAACGATCACAGCCAATGAGGAGATCAGAAGGCCCACATCTGGCTTCATCAGAGGCCGGGCTGAGTGGAGAGTGAAGAGTTAGATGAGTGGTGTGTGTTCCATGCAGAGCACTGTCTCCTCTGCCCCCAGGGACTGGGCCATTGACCTGGTGTGCCATGTCGCAGGGGTTAAACCTGTTCATGACAAGCAGCACGTGTAGCCGGGGGCACGTGTTGGCAGTACCTAAACACTGGGAAGGTGCAGAGGTGGAATGAGTGTATTAATTCTGTTTCTTGGGAAATTGTTAGGCACATGATGGTTTTTGTGTGTTTCATCAACCACTATTAAGTTTTAGTCTGAAATATATGTATCCATCCATTCATCAGGAAAAAGTTGCTTTGAGGGCACGGATTACTCAAACTCAAAGTCTTCACTATGTAAAGCACAGACTGTGAAACTGTACACACAAAATCGTGAGTACAATTTTCCACGTAAACGTTTTTTTCCCACCAAGCGGCCCCTGGAGGCTCCATAGTATTCAGACTTTTCACACTTCTAATTAACGGTTTAGACATATGCCCACCTGCTTTTTTTTCTTGCATATACTTATTAAAGGCATACTATGCAGCATTTTCCTAAAAAAACAATGTATAGACTCATTAAAAAATCCCTCTCAATCATCACTTATGACCCACTAGAAGTGTGTGGCGGTGTATCTGCAGGCCCTGCCCTCTGCCTGTATTTTCTTATTATTTTGTTGTGTTCGGGACGTTTCTGGGCTGCAACCTTTGGGCAGTGGGTGTGTAGCCGACCTGGGATGAGAACGGCTTGTTACATCGCTGTATGTGATTCAGTGTTTCCCATGCTTCTCCATCTCTCTCCCTCGCTGTGTGCAGAGTGCTGCTGTGTGCTGTCAGTGTGTCTGTTTGACGGACGCATTCAAACAAAATCCAGCAATGCAGCACCTTCCCAGGGTTGTGCGGAGGTGTGGGTGTGTTTATTTGTGCTTTGGAACGTAACCGCTGTGAAACAATCAGAAAATAACGTTTTATTCCTCTGATTCACCGGCTTTATTCTCGCTCTCTCTCTTCATTCACTCTCTAGCTCGTTCGACCACCGCTCTCTCTCTCTCTCGTGGAGCCGGGGAGCAGGGGCCAACTTTGAATGCTGTGTGTTACAAACAGCAACTGACAATTCCTGCATATTATGCCTTTAAGTTGCATACACAGAATGCAAAGCTATAGAAAAAACAAGCTGACAAACTGTAATTGATCATGTAGGCTACTGAAACAACAATTCATTTTGTTAGCATTTTGCGTTTAAGGAGTAATGTTTTAATGTTTTGCTTTAACAGTAGTAACTTGCTGGGTTACAGTCTATGGCCCATTTGGTGGGTTCTGATGTTGCTTTTTGCTGGGTTTTTAATGTAGTGGAAATATTGAGTCTGTGATGGGACAGCAGGGTGACGGTATGGACCTGCATCAGTTCTTTGGGTCAATACTGCCGTCTCACCGCTAACAGGCAGGGGCGAGACATTGTGCTGAGCTTATCCCGTAAGTAACTAATCATTTGTTTTCTTCAAATTATAGGCCTACAATCTATTCATTCATTCACGTTATTGTCAACTTTCAAAATATTTATAGAAATAGAAGATACCTGGAATGTTAGTCACTATTTTCCTGTTTTCCTTGGGTGTGTGGTTAACATTAGCTTAGCTATACAAATGTGCTAGCACTGTTGCTCACAAACTTCATGCTACATTAGCCTCCTAACTTTATTACAAAACTCTGACTGTGGTGAATTTATTTCTCAGTTCAATATGACTACACCACTGGGCCTCGTCTCCCTAAGTTAGTTAACGTTAGCCTTCTCCTGCCAGGTTGGCTAGCTGCTACAACACATTAAAGTTCACTACAAGACTACTTAAACATAATTACATTTTAGCAAAAATGTCCAATAAAACAATAGGCAGCTTGCTAAAACAACATTACAAAACATCAAACTACTGTTGTAGAATCAATTCACTTACCTTTAAAAACAAACACTGGGTTAGGGCTCTGAAAACACCGACCGATTTAAATCACACAAAAATTTTGAATGGAAAAACGTTCCCAACAACTGCACTGAACAATCACTACAAAAGCAACGTTAACACTACCTTCAGTTCAACGGGGCTTATACTGACGCTTCAACACAAGCTAGAGGAAAACAGCGAAAAAGGTGACTCCTGGCCAAACCACACAACCTAAAGCTAGAGGCTTGCCAATAGTGGCAAGCATAAAAACAAGGATCCCGCAGATTTGGCTACATATTTAATGATATACAAAAACATTTTTAAAAATCATTATGATGACACTCACAGCAGGGTCATAACATTTAAGTGGCAATTAGTGTAAAATTGCAGAATAGAGCATACAGTAGTACAATAAAGTAGTAGTAAAAGTCTGTTTTCCTCCCAGTTAATACCTACAATAAGATAATCATAGTTCTTTAAGCAAAGCCTACAACATGAAAAAATAATACATTTTCATTTGTGGTTTATGTTTTTCTACTAAAAAGGAAATTAGGATCAGCAGTTATTGACTCACTTAATCAGCAGGTAATACCTTGGGCATTTTCCCCAAGTGAAGCCCGCAGATGTTAAAGCGGGACGTTGTACGACAGACTCTGATAAATGCAGCAGTCCCCCTTGCCTTGCCCAAGGTGCTGTTTTCAATAAGTTCAGAAGGAAAAGATTTGACTTCATTGAACCAGCTCCCCTGTATCAAAAACATGATTCATGTTGTCCATACGCACACTTAACGACACACAGCAGTGGCCTAGTGGAAAAAGCTGCCCTTGTTTTCCAAATAGACAATAGGAAATCGACTTACGACCTTTAACAGAGTAGGGAAAGGAAAGAAAGATGGGCAAGGAGGAAGAGAGGAATAACACAAATAAACAAAGCAACAACTGTCTTAACTGTGTGAAATGTGATGTCATTATGCAAAATCCAGAGGTCCTACAGGGTGAGAGTAAGCTTCCATCAGTAAGGAGGATGCTGACCAACCACATTTTTTATTATCTAGTTATCTGGCTATCTGGCAGCCTTTCCGCAGCCCTTTGTAAGGAACATACCCAGCCCACAATCCATTAACTGACACAATGTAGCTCGGGGAGGGGAGCAATGTGTCAGATTATTTTCTTTTTCTTTCAGGAAAGTCAACACCAAGAACAACTCAAATTCATCATGCACTGGGGTTGTTCTAGCTTCCTCTGTCATCCTAATAATGAATAAGCAAGATAATGAGTGGAAAGAATAGCTGGGCATCAAACGGTTATAAAGAGAATGGGCTGATGTGGGAAATGTTCATATACCATGACTGGGTCCTTAATTTCATCAGGTACCACAACATTTTTATTTCATGGTGGTAAACGCACGATGCTGTGAAATGTCGTGCCTGTTGGCGGGAGCTGAGTCAGCTACATTCTGATGCATGTATTTAATTTCTACTGTACATTTTTACTGTGCCTAAGCTCATTTACAGTACAATAAAACCGTTTTTTTTTTGTGCTGAAATTCAGACTTTAGAAAATACAGTATATTTTAATGATTGTGAGCAATAATTGGAATTTTCCTGTTGCATCTAAAAGCAGAAAATAAATATAATGTATGTAAATAAATATGAAAGCAGTAATTTCAATCTGAGATCAAGGGCCTTTAAAATGTGTTTTCTGTTTTGATCCCAGCGACCAGCCCATATTCAAGGCCAGGGAATGAGGATAGATGAGTTTTGTCGTATAGTCCAAA
>OMOV01032279.1:0-10158 GCA_900312565.1 Beryx splendens | reverse complement strand
TCCTTCAGTGTCAACTCTTAAACCACTAACACAGTCTACCACTCAGCTCTGCGATTTATCACTGGCGATCGTTATGATACTCATCACTGTACTTTGTACAGCAATGTAGGGTGGCCCTCTCTCGACGACAGGCGCAAATTGCACTGGTATTTGTTTATTTTTAAATCCTTGATTGGCAAACACCCCCATTATATTTCTTCTATGCTGAAGTGGAAATCCGGATCCTACTCGACACGATCTAGTGATCTAATGTTGTTAGAAATACCTCGTGTCTGTTCAGAATTTGGCAAAACTGCCTTCTCGTATGATGCTCCTAATTCCTGGTTTAAATTGCAAAAGAATATGAAACTGGAGGCTCTACCCTCCCTTTCAATTTTTAAGGACATGTTGTCTGGCTACTGTACCTCAGTCTGTAAATGTTTCTAGTCAACTTAACTACTAGTTGATTGTTCATTTTTATTCTTATTTTATTTAATGCCCCGTGCTGTTCATCTGTCTTGTCTGTTGTTTGTGCTATGTACTGTTTTGTATTGTGCGTGTTCATCCATGTTATTATTTGCACTCTATGCTGTATTGTAATATGCGTGTTCATCCATGTAAACTCGTCGTTGCTGTAAATGAGGGAAACCTCAGCTTCTCTCGAGATTAAATAAAGGAAAACAATTGCCCCCCAACATTAATAGTAAGCCAAAATGTAAATGCATTCTCCCACTACTAGGCCGCTATATATATCCGTGATGGGATCAGAACAGTATACCACAATTAAACCAATAATCATTTTCAGCAATCTGATCATGGGCCATATTCCATTTTTGGTGATGGAAAAAATATCTACTTGTGTAGCAAGACACTTACAGTGTTGGATTTTCCATGGGTGTTTTTGTGGGTGTGTATTGTTGTCACAATGCCTCTGCCCTTATCATTAAATGAAATGTAAGCTGTGAATTGGAGCAGAACAGTTGTGGACTTCATATCAGACCTCTGTTCCCGCACCTCACCTGAACGGTTCTATTCAGGTTACAGTCATGATAGTGGAAATTACAGCCAGCTGAGATAGTGTCAGTTTGGGACTGAATCCCTCCTTTTAATTCCACAGATCAGAACAAGGAATTAGCTTTTGTCTCCGGAGTGGACTTGTGATAATGGTATACTTTTCTGCTTCACATAAAGTATTTGAACTTAATTTAACAAACACTATAAGTTAAGAGGGTGATATTTTTTAATAAAAGCATCCATAATTTCACATTAAGTTAAATCCAGAGAGAAGTCAAGGAAGGGAAAATGTAATCTAAAATGTTAGATGGATGGTATAACCTGTATCCATGCTTAACACAAGAAAAATTAGAGAGACTTATACTTTGCTGCTCGCATAACTGGAGCAAAAACACTTCACTCTGTGCCTTGTCCTGATTAAATTCCACATTTTCTACAAAATCATTGTAAAAAAAAAAAAAAACTTCTTTGGAGCAGTACAGTTAATTGAGAAAAAAATCCTAAGCAATTAGCATCTCATTTTCTTCCACCAAATTATTATTTTTTTCTGTTGGAATATTATTTCCCTACAAAATTGCACTGTCCCAAGCCTCTAGAGGTACAGAGAAATGTAAATTACAAGAATGAGGATCTTGATCATCTGAAGAGCTCATTCATTTAATTATGAGTATTCTGTCATCTTGCAACCCAATAACTTTGAATTCAGGCACGTCAACTTTTTTATATCTTTAGCAGAAAGGGACTAATAAAATACCTCCTCCTAATCTCCTCTGACAGTATGACATAACAAGCCTTCAGAACCATCTAATCTTTGTTTCAGCAGCAGACCGTACTGTACTATTAGACAAAAGTGAAGCTCAGACGGGGCATTTCATCAGGGTTGCATCACTGCATGGATCAAAAGCTTGCAAATGTGAGCCAGAGATCCAGGATCTAGAGTGTCTTGAGACCTAACCCAGCCTAACCCGGCTTTACCACAGATTGTGTGACGGGTCTTGAAAAGGCGTGAAGGTGGGTGGGTTTCTTGTGGTGATTGTGGTCCTTTGGGTGCTCAGTGACTCACTCCAGTACTGGAAGAATAGGCTGCAGTTTGGGGATCTGGTAGAGCGTGCACCATTAAGGCTAAGTCACAGCAGGGGTTCAAATCCGGGCCGGGCCCTTTGCTGCATGTCATCGCCTCTCTCTGCCCTGTTTTCCCTGTCTCTCTCTACTGTGACAAAAAACAAAAGAAGTCACAGTTTGGTCTGGCTGGGCATAACTAATCAGATGTATGGGAAATCATTATGTTCAGAGATTTGTCATCATTATTATTATAGAGATAATGTGTACAAAACGTCCATTTAGTCTCATATTCAGCTTAAAACCTTATTTTTCTTAAACAAAGAGAAAAATTCTGCCAATGAGGTGAGATAACTCCAATGCAGTTTCACTTATTTAAGGAATTTTCGAGAAATGAGTAAGTCAGAATAAGGCAGATCACTGCACTACTCCCAGGAAAATGACACTTGATTCTACAAAATCCCTGAAACAAATTGACTTGCACTGGAAATAAGTGAAATTATCTCACCCCACTGGCAGATTTTTTTTCACTTATTTAAAGAAAAATACGATTTCAAGACTCAGTAATAGACTAAATGACGGAGATTTTGCAGTGTGATTATTATTGGTATTCTCATTAGTATTGTGCTTTGGATTGGGACTACTGAGCACTGCTTAATGTGTCAGATAAATAGATGGAAGAATATCAAGATATCTTCCTCGTGGAATTCCTGTGGTGACAAACCACATGAATAATTTGGAATTAATGGGACATTTCTGAGAATGTTTTATTTTATCTTTGTAGCTGGTACCATATGAAGGGAATCCGTTACCCTTCAAGTTATCGCTGACCTAATTCTAAACACTGTCATTTCTCCAAGCCAGCCTTTGTGCTGGTTTTTATTGGCTGACAAACACTGAGCCGCGAAGCCCCAAGGATGAGGGAATCTGCAGCCTGACTCTGTGCTGAAGGATCTTGGAGGTGTGGCTCAGAGGAAAGACACGGGGTGGAGAAGCCGACTGCAGAGTGACAACAGGAGGGAAACACAAGCGAGCGCCCGACATCAGAGCACCTGAAGAACCCACTGTGCTCCGTTTTGATTACTGGGATTTATGTCACATCATATTTGCTTCAGCAAAACATTTTACTCTGTGCACACATTATGCTACTTTGCCTATTGTCTTGCATTTCTGTTATATTATGATGGGTTTTTTCTCCAGCTCAGCTGAACATTTTGCTCTTATGGAATATACAAAAACAAACACAAAACCAAAGACCTCTGATTTCAAATGTGAGTGAGAAGAGTCGGATTGAAATAGACTGTGCTATCATGAGGCTGAAATGTAAATGATTTTTTCCCATTATGATGATTATTAATTAGATAGTTATTAAATAATGATTAAAATAATGTATTAATCATGCTATCATAAAGATGTAACATTTGTACTACACAAGAAGGATGTAGCAGCATCTTGACCGACACATGCCATGTCATGACAACACAATACCATACAACACTATATTATGCCAGTGCAGAAACTCACTGTGTTTACCATTATACCTTGGTATAATTAGAGCATGTTTGTTATTGGTAATTGCCAAAGGGATACAGTAGGGAACAGTGAGCACCTTGAGTAGTCAACAGCTGAAAGAGGAGAGAGGAGGGGGAGGACATGCAACAAACATCACTGGAGGCAAGCCTGGTCATCGAGGTTATGCGCTATGCCTCAGCCAATTAAGTAAGTAAGTAAGTAAGTCACCATTACAGCCTAACAAGAAGTCATTTTCATTACTGGTGGCAGGTCTATGAATACACTGAACATGACCTGCCACTGCAGTGTGTGGGCTCAGCTTCACAATGCTGTTGCTGTCTCTGGTGCTTCCCAGGGCCAACAGGGAGATCTCACACAGTGTCATAGACTAAAGAAAAGAAAAGAAACAGTTATTGTGTGAATTCCAAAAGCAGGTCTATACGTGTATACAATCTATCTTACAATACACTGTACAGTATGAGCATATGATTGACTTAAACTTCAACGTGGCTCTTTGAACGTTCAGCATAGAAGGGAAAAAGTGATCTCATTCTCTCATGAGCAGCTCTGCATGACTGCAGGGTTTGGCACGAGCTCTGTTATTGAAATGACAGCTGCTGAATAAATATCCACATGGACAGTGGTATAGGCCTCAAGGTGAATTAATCAAAGCTTTAAGTCATTTGACAGTCCAGCCCAGCAGTCGAACAGTGAACCCCGCTCAGGTGGCACAAGTGATAGGTCCTCCATCGAGGCCATTTGTGTGACCTGGATCTGGGCAGTTGAGTCCGGTCCATCCACGTTGTGCCACACTGCAAAAAACGTCCATCTTAACTACTCATTTAGTCTCATATTCAGCCTTCAAATCTTATTTTTCTGAAACAAAGAGAAACATCCTGCCAGTGAGGTGAGATAACTCCACCTGTTTCCAATGCAGATTCACTTCTTTCAGGAATTTTGTAGAAATGAGTGTCAGTATCTTGAAACAAGTCAGAATCAGGCAGATCACTGCACTTCTATCATGAAAATGACACTTGAGTCTATAAAATTATTGAAACAAAATTGATTTGCATTGGAAACAAGTGAAATTATCTCACCCCATTGACAGATTTGTTCACTTTAAGAAAATTAAATTTTTAGGACTCAGTAATAGACTTATGGAAGGGGATTAGGGCCACATGTGAAAAATGTATTTGACTTCTGTTCTGACTTCATTCTCAGAATTTGACTTTAATCTCTCTTAAAGTCAGAACTCAAATACGTTTTTCACATGTGGCCTTAATCCTCTTCTGTACAGACTAAATGAGTGGTTAAGATGGAGATTTTTTGCAATGCAGGATGGCACGGTGAACACATGCCTTGTCTTGGCCATATCTCTGGCCATGCTTTCCCTCCCTTTGTCTGAGTGGCAGTGGCCACATACAGCAGTTAAACCCCCCATTTTGCTGTACAGCATGTAAAGACCACTGGCCTCTGTGGGAGCTGAAGCAGGCAATTATACAGCAATTGGGATGGAGTGGAGGGCCGGCTATTTCCACAAGGTCTCCTTTGGGGTTGCAGAAAAGCCTCCGAGGTGGTTGAGCATGTAATTTTAAGGATCTTGTCAGCTGCAGAAAGGCACATCTCACTTTCTGTGCATGTGCTAAGTTTTTTAAGCTGGAGGAATTGCAAAGACAGCAGAGTCATGACTGCAATTAATATGCTAAACAGAATGTGCTGTTGTCACTGGCATCTAGGTAAATATCTGCTTACATCACACATTTAACTCCCTGGACGGAGCTCGCTGAACGGAGCATGTTATCATGAGTGGAGACCCGTCCAGCCAATATGAAAGGTGGATGTCTTTATGTTCTCAGAATTGTTTACCAAAGCAGATCATTACAATGGGCTAAGCTCAAACGGAGACTCTGGACAGCCTGCTGCTGCACTGTAGATAAATGTAAGCCTTCCTATTGTTGACGCTTGTTGTGTGTCTCGCATCAGTTGGTTGTAGACGCAATTTCCACCTGGCTACACAGTAAAGTTAGAATAAATCTTACAACACTGATTTAGCATGTTAAGTTGTGTTGGTGTATACATTATAGAAAGATAGTTAACCTTCACTTTAGAGGAGTTTTTATATCTAATTGATTTCAGCAAACATCCCTCAGAGCCCCTCTCAGATTTGGTTTTTTTTGGCGTGTGTGCATGTTTTCAAAAATAAAGCTGTTCTATATTTGATCTGGTTGAATCACATTGATTTCTGCAGATACTGTATGATAAGCAAAAGCATGTAAATAATGTACAAACATAACTTTGGCCATGGTGTGATCATTAATATTGCATTTCAACAAGATTTTGACACACTGTTCTCTTGAAGTTATAAAATTCAAGTACTTATGTGCAATGTAATTATAACTATGACTACTATTACTATTGATATTACTATTGATATTGAAATCGTGCCGTTGAATTGTCGTTAAAATCCCCAAAAGCAAAAAATGTGTTTAAGACATAAGCTCTACTGTATGTCCAAATTATTTTTCTCTCACAATCCATTTGAAAGTTTCCTCACCAGTACAAATGAGCATGAGCTGCAATAGCCTAAAGCTATACTCAACTGAAGAGTAGCATTTGAAAAATATGCTCAAGAAAATGAATTCTCTTGGGAGGACAAGGATATTGTCTTCTCAGAAGACAAAAATAATAATAATAAAAAAATTCCTTCATTATGGAGGAAAAAAATGTCGGATCCTGCTGCTTTCTCAAAGGCAAATAAATCTTGTTACATCTGACATGGAGAGCAGAAAGTCATTTGAGATTCATCTGAGTATGAGAAGCAACTCCATAATGATACCAGTCCAAATCTGCTGCTGGGGAGTTTCCTCTGGCTTTCACCCAACAAAATACGCTCCAGAGTTCAGCACAAGCTTCGACACTGTGTGCGTGTGTGTGTGCGTGTGTGTGTGTGTGTGTGTCTCATTTCTTTGCCCCTTGCAGCAGTGGATAATCCAGGTGACTCTTTTTGCTACGTGGAGCCAGGCGAGAGTGAATAATCTGAAATGACTTTTAGTATTTTGCATCATTAGCGGGAGTCTAGGAGACTCTTGAGTGTGAGTTATTGTGGTGAAGATGAGAAAAGACTTGTCAGCTGCAGTGCTAGTTTTTCAAAAGCCATTGTGTCAGAATATGTCCTGTCCTTTCTCTGTGGGTAGCACAAATACAGCACACCTGATAGTGATAGGTCTACTTGTACAATTATATTTTAGTTGGTGCCGTTTGATTCTTTTCTGAGTAAATCCTCTCACACTAGTTATATTATGAGACTTGTTAGAGCAAACATTATTGAAAAAAGATATTCTTAAAAATGTCTTCCAAAACTCACTGATCGGTATTTGCATCTGGTGTGTATCTGGTCTCAGACAGCAGCAGTGGTGTAATGGACTGCATACACATGCTGTATACCCACATCTCCTCCAGGCATTTTGCATATGCAAATTTTAATCAAGCTATTCATTTACAAGTGATGTCTTCAGGTATTTACACAGCAACAGAGCATCTTATGTTTAACCCTACATGTGTCACCCAGATCTGATTTTTCTAATCTGTCTCTCAAAGGGCAAACAAAACTCTAATTCTCTGTTCCTGTGTAAATCCAGATTATATGAAAAAATATGTTAATGTATAATAACAAGTGGAGGATCATAGAAGGCCTCATATCTCAGTTTATTCTTAAAATGTTTGAGCTGAAATGAACTGAGGGCGCATGTGTACACCTTATATTTAATGTTGCCTTTTTGTTACGGTACACAGCAGAACAAAAGCTTCCTGTAACCTCAAAGAAGGATACACCGCGGATTAAAAAACAGCAACGCTTTTTCCAACTCCGAGATCGCTTCTACCCTCGAGGCAAACCAAAGTAAATTTTTTTGCATGAAGTTATTGAAGTATTGTCCAAACACAGTTTGTAAGCATCGTGCTTGCATTTTAAATGAAGCTTTGTTTCATGTGCAGAGCACATCTCAATGTCCTCTAATTTCACAGCAATCAGCAATTTGGCACGACTTCACAAACTCCTCCACTTTTCTTTGCAAACAAAAGGTGTGTAATGCTGCCAGGGTGAGCGTTGAAAATGATTTCTTCACTGTGTGTCACTTATCCAAAGGTAAGTATCTCAATAAGCAAAGCCTCCCAACCTGGCAACAATGCTGTCGTGTGGAGGAATGCTAACGCACTATGGCGTCTCTCTCTCTTCTCGTATCTGGCCGCTTGTGTGGCGCTGGCACCTCAGCCACTGCATCTACTCAGTGAGGATGAAGAAATGCGTTGACCGCAGCCAGTTTATTTCCCAAAGGCTGATTCATCTCATGAGGTTCATCATAATATTACATGCTAGACTGACACGCCACGGGTGTCTTTGTGAAATCGCCTGACAAAGAGCATCGCCTCATGGGATGTCACTCCCACTGCTTCAGATTAACCTTCTGTGAAATGTCTTGGGTTCGAAGGCCTGTCTTCTATATAATAGTGTGATGGAGCCAGATCTGTTTTGTATTGCATTTGCCACCCCCTGGTGGTTGTCCTGTGTAGTTTCTCTTGTTAACCCCGGAAACAGGAAGTGCTTCTCTTCCGCTCAAGATCTTGGCTGATGCGCAGCCACATGTTGCTGCTGGCTACAATCCAATGCCATCCTCTCCTTCATAGTTTACACATGGCATCGTCTCTAAGTTGCATTGTATATTAGCATAAAAGTGACATGGGTGCATCATTATTTGTTTGAAAAAGTATGGTGTTTAGCTAGCCATGCCTTGTCTAAGTTAGCAATGGTTGACTTTATTCTTTGTTATTTGTTACAGTAAAGTCAGATAGATTGTTATACTGACATGTAAGCAAGTGGTCTTGCTTTAGATTTACAGACTTACTTTGTGCTTCGCCAATAACGTAGCTTATTAGTCCTCTATTTATATGTGGTGGTGCAAGATGTCATGCAGCCCTTAAGCTAAGCTTTGTGTGATATTGCATACTGATGCAACATTTTCATTTGCATACCCCTGGCCCTGTTCTTTTATCTACATTTTCACACTTAATCCTGATTAAACTGCCAAATTCAACACATTGGTCTGTTCCTTGGAGCTTGATTAGGAGAGTGTTTAGCTGTCTGTATAGCTGGGTTATGGGGACAACACTTAGCAAGGACAGAACAAATGGTGCTCACAGTCCATGTCACAACACATAAAACTGGTCTGAGGTGTTTCGTGAGACGTCTGTTTTAGATGCTTTGGAGAGCTGCTGTCATCCTAACAGTGTAGCCAAGCCGCACATTATTACACAAGTCAAGCGATTCAATTCAAGTGTAAACAGCAGTCAATGATGCCATGTTGTGCTATTTAGTCCATGAAACTAGAAGATTAAGCTAAACACAGGGTTGACAGAGCGCTCACTGAAACCCTTCGGAGAGAGTAAACATCAGCTGTTCCTCGCCGCTCATCTCTGGGTGAAATCACTCGATAATGGTCCTGTCCAAGACATTTCTATTAAGCTTCTACTCTGTTTCTAGGGAGGCCTCTGCCATGTAGTTCCCAGGCGTGAGTGAAAGCATGGCAGACATAATTACAGCAACATACAGCATGAGTTAATGTCAGAGTTTCCCAGCAAATCATGCTCCCAGTTCAGAGGTAAACCTCAGAATAGCTTCTCACACCAGAAGTGTTGGAAGCAGCGGCATTACAGGCTAAATACAATTAGTAGAGCTGCTTATTGTGGTTCGCTAGAAATAGGAGCAGAACATTTAAACACTGGTTGGCCTGTGATTTCATTCTGACATCTTGCCAGCTGCCCTTGTCAGAGGTCTTTGGCAACCTGTTTCTGGCTCTTCCTTTGAGGCAATATCTCGTTTTGGAAGAATATTTAACGTTTTAGCATCCATGCTTCAATGAGAATTCATGAACAATGAACGATCAACATCAGCTGCCAGGAGCCTCTAGCCAACCACAAGCTTTCTTCCTCTTTACTGCAAAGAGGCAACATATTTTCTAGAAATGTATAACCCTAAATTAAACTATAGGATTATGAGGATCCATGTCAAAATAGTTTGTATGTTTTGCAAATATGACTTCAAGATTAAGTTTTCAAAGTTAAAATGATAGTTTTCAGGTAAATAAATATTGATTACCGGGCAGCACGGTATTATGGGGCGGCTGTGGCTCAGGAGGTAGAGCAGGTCGTCCACTAATCAGAAGGTCGGTGGTTCGATCCCCAGCTCTTCCAGTCCGCATGTCGAAGTGTCCTTGGGCAAGATACTGAACCCCACATTGCTCCCGATGGTTGCGCCAGCACCCTGCGTGGCAGCTGGCTGCCATCGGTGTGTGTGTGAATGGGTGAATGTAGGCATTGTTGTAAAGCGCTTTGAGTGGTCGGCAGACTAGAAAAGCACTATATAAATGCAGTCCATTTACCATTATGTGCCAGCGATATTATCTTGGACTTTTTGGTAATTTCACGATTTGGCAGCTAACAAATTTGTGGCTACATGTTACGGTGGTAATGTCGTTACCGCCACTCCCCATTTCAGACTAACAACTCATCAGGTTGTGTACTCGGATAGTGAATACCAGA
>OMOV01032155.1:3629-19327 GCA_900312565.1 Beryx splendens | reverse complement strand
TGTTTCACAGCACTTTGGGTTTTTTACTCTACTAATTTATGTTTTTCAGCAAAACACAAATTAGTAGAGTAAAAAACCCAAAGTGCTGTGAAACATGAAAAAGGCATTAAAATTAACCAATCATAGAAAACAACATGTGACGCCGGACACGCAGCAGCCTTTGTGGTTTCAGTTTGAATGTGCTATGTGGAAACTGCTACACAGTAGATTTTTCAGTGTAGATTATAGTTAGCATACTGTGACTGAACAGAATGTAAACACAGCAACAAATGCACCCTGATTCAGTCCCTCTTGGTAACTGGTAGCAGGTGTTTAGGTTCCAGAAGTAGAAACTGATGAGCAGGGAAAAGGAAACCCATCCTTTTCAAATTCATTAATGGAAAACATCCAAGGTAATTTGTTGAGTGAATACATTTTACAACATATCTATACATTTTCATTTCTTCACTTTTAAATTGCTTCTCCAGGGAAAGTTGGGTGGGGAATTTTTTCTGCATTGGCACTTCTGTTGACTGAAAAACAGCTTGTTAGTATTGTTAATATTTCTTATTGAAACCAAAGAGGAACTGCCAGCTGCACACTAACAAGTAAGGACACAGCTAGTGGTCCTCCATGCTAGCTAACTAATAATGAGCTGTTTTAGAAAAATGTGCATAAAAGGATTTGAAAACCCTGAAGATTCGTGGTTTCTCCTTTCCCTACTCATCAGTCCCATTACCCTTGTAAAGACATGCAACATGTAGTTGCTTTAGATCCATTACTAATGGATCCCTATACTTTAGTTCGCCCCCTGGACAAATCACTTTCTCTTGCTGCCAGACAGTGTCATGTGTGTGTATGTGTGTGTGAGAGAGAGAGGAAAACAGATGAGTTTGATTGAGTCTTTAGCAGGACCTTGGCCCTCTAGCTAAAAGCATCTTTTACTATCTGACGTGTGTGTTTCCAGACATGCGTTGATGTCACCTTGACAGAGGAACATGCTGGGACAACAGGGAAGCCACACCTGCAGATAATGGCTTCTCCGTGTCCAGGAGAATCTGAACCAAACCAAACAGGGAAAAGCACTCAAACATATCCCACAATTCCTTTGATGATCTGAGAGAGGAGAATACAAAATCAGCTAATTCCAATCCTTTTTGCTTTAAAAATGTCAGAAGGTTGATCATGTGTGATAGATATTTTGATGTCTTTTATGCCTCCTTATTACTGGGCTATCTGTCATGTTGCTGATAGCAATGTTCACAGACTGTTTGAACTTATTGTAGATTCCTCTGGAGAGCAACATTGGCTAAATGACTCAGATGTAAAATATTAAATAGTGGAGATGTCTGAGAAGGGGGAAGCCTCCAGACAGACAATAATCCCTCTTCAGCCTCTTCAGAAACATTTATTACAGAGGTAGCCAATATTAGAAGTCCCCTCAAGCATCTATCCTGCATATTTCCTCTACTAGACCTGCAGGCTATTCTTTCTCAAATGATCTAAAGCACAACTGAATTGGCAAATTGTAATACAAAGTGCATGCCTCTCTGTCAGATTGCTGCTGGATCACTCTGTGTGCCTCCTGACAGCTGAAAGTGAACAAAATCTCATTTTTCAGTAAAATTCCATTCAGCAATGGAGCAATAGTTCAACAGCGATCCACTGCTACATGGTGGGTGTGCAATAAAAAGTCACACTCCAGTTAGGAGTGTTGTTTGTGTTGAGTTTTAACGTCTGTTGGAATCCACAGTTTTCATTGTCCCCCTAGAGACTGGGACTAAGTCTGTTTGTCTGTCAAATGTGATAGCTCAGATGATACCTCAGACATCACTAGTCTGACTTTGATAAAACTGGATAAAAAAATACATAATTTGCCTAATGCTGATGCTACTATTAAAGGTAAAAATGTAAACTTTGAAAGGCCACAGCTGTTATCAGTCTGATTTTGATTAAACTTGAGGGATGAATCATCTTGTCCCTCTATCAGGTGGGGACGACATGTTTACTGTTGCCCTGTTTTTATGTGCCAGAAGGGTGTATATTGGAGCTCAATATTGCCAATAGAGGATTCGATTAGATTCTTAGATCCGTGTTCCTTCACTGGCAGGTTGCTAAACAGGGGCCATTACAGTAAATGCAGTTGCACTGTTCAGTAGTTGAAATCCAACTAATCTGTGTACAGTTTCTAAGACCCACAATAAGAACTTCGAATTTCGTCCTCCTTGGATTCATTCAAACAAACATGGACATGAAGGAACAGAATAATTTTAATGGAAATCCCTGTAGCAATGTTTCTTTGCTTTCACAGAGAGACTCCCAGTGTCTTCCCTTCTCTGTCTGGTGTCATTCAACCAAATAGTCTCTTGCAGCACTTTTTAAATAATACAATACATACATGTCTTGTTTTGTTTTGACTAAAAATTGCTCATTTTGGATCCTCAGCTGGAAATTACAAAATTCTCACAACAGCTTAATCTTAAACTGACTAAAAATGTTACACTGAAGAGTTTATTGAGATTCAGCTCAAACAGCCCATCCCACAAATTAAGTGTATCTGTGTGAAATTCCCACGTGTGGTGTTTTTTCTCTGAGAGTTTTTTGCAGCATCCCAATTTAGGTAAATTTAATTAGGACAGCAAGTATGTGCTTAATTAGTTCAAGGAATTTGCTAGATGTTATACAGTATTTACCCACCATGGGGAAAATCCATCCTCAAGTGAAGACATAAATGTCTCAGAAATGTTCCCATTTTAATGTGTGAGTCTATTGGCTCTGGTGTACTGTCACAGCTATTTCAGCATAGGGTCTATTACTTTAACAACAAGCTGTTAGTATGCAGAGCATCATCACCACATTCAGTACCACGCATGATATACTCTATATTCAGTCCATCACATTCAGTACATGACTCACATCAAAGTCAGAGACAGTAACATACAAAGTGATGGACTGTATATTATTACTTAAGTTAAAATTTACTAAAGAATCAGAGTAGTTAAACCATTTGAACAATACTTTAAAGTGAGCAAGTCCAATGGGTTTGTCAGTGGTCTGGTTGGTCTGTGTTCCCTTGCACACACAAGCTCATTCAGGACAAAGACAGTTGTTATGTCCTTGGCCATGATTTACTGCTGGCTGGCTACTTACAGTCAAAACAAACTCACAAATTCACAAATTTCTTTTTTCATTTATCATTGTCATTGCGTGACACCCAAACAGCATAGTAATAATAATAATAACTTTATTTGTATAGCACCTTTTAACAAGACTGTTTACAAAGTGCTTCACAGAATAAAAAGGCATAATAACTAGGAATTAAAGGAGTAAAACAATAAAAACAATAGTAAAGAGGACAACAAAGGATGCAATTTAAATACACAAAAGTAAAAGAAAAAACACTAAATACATGTGAACCAATTTACCACCACCTAATTAAAAGCAATGGTAAAAAGATGTGTTTTAAGATCCTTCTTGAAAGTGCTGAGTGTATCAGTGGCTCTTAACTTATCTGGGAGGGAGTTCCACAGTGTACATCCAAGTTAGCTAAATACTGACTCACCACTCTTGAGCCTAATATTAGGGATGGTCAGCATACTGCTATTGGATGATCTAAGTGATCTACATGGTACATATCTCACTATCATATCGCTAAAGTAGGGTGGGGCGAGACCATGAAGACATTTAAAAACTAATAAGATGATCTTAAAATCAATGCTGGTAGCCAATGAAGAGATTTAACAATGGGTGTAATGTGGTCTCTCAGTCTAGTGTGTGCTACTATTCTGGCAGCGGCATTCTGAACTCTTTGAAGAGTAATAATTGAGTTCTTGGGTAATCCAGATAGGAGGGAATTACAGTAGTCTAGCGTGGTTGTCACAAAAGCATGCACAAGTTTTTCACAGTCAGCAGTAGAAAGCATGTCACAGACCTTAGAAATATTATGTAAATGATAAACAGCCATTTTGCACATATGTTGCTGATATGGTTCTTAAAACAAAGATCACTGTCAAAAACTACACCAAGTTTTCTGACATGATGCTTGGCCTTCAGGGATAGGAAGTCAAGATGACGCAGAATGTCATCTCTCTGTGCTTCATTACCAATGATCAGAACCTCTGTTTTGTCTTTTTTTTAGTTATAAGATGTTCTGAGACATCTACAAGTTAACAGGATCTATACACTGCAGCAGGTATGGACTTCTGAGAATAGATAGGTATAACTATGTCGTCAGCAAATTGATGATAGCAAATGTTATAATTCTTATTGATATCGGCAAGAGGAGGCATGTAAAGGCTAAATAACATTGGCCTCAAAATTGAGCCTTGCGGAACACCACATGATAAAGCATGATGCTTGGAGACGAAGGTATACAGCACAACATAATATGCATGATCTGTGAGATAGGATCTGAACCAGTCTAACACTGAGCCGGAGAGTCCAATCCAGTGTTCAAGCCGGTCAAGTAAAATCTTGTGATCGACCGTATCAAATGTGGCACTGAGATCAATTAAAATAGACAGATTGCCTGAGTCTTTGTTCATTTTCAAATCATTTAAAACCTTTGTAAGTGCCGTTTCTGTGCTGTGCTGGGCCCGAAAGCCAGACTGAAACAAATCATACCTATTATTTGTGTTGAAGTAGTCATTTAGCTAAATGGACACTATTTTCTCGATTATTTTGCCGAGGAAAGGAAGATTAGAAATATTGTAGGTCAGTAATTACTAAGCACATTGGAATCAAGATTCTTTTTCTTTAGCAAGGGTTTAACAATAGCTGTTTTAAGACTATGAGGGTACAGATAGATTGACAATATTTACAACATCGGCTGTGAGGGAACTAAAAACTTGGTTAAAAAAGCTAGTCGGGATAGGGTCAACAGCACAGCGAGAGGAATTCATCAGTGATATCACCTTGATAAGTGTGTTTAAATCAATTTGAGAAAAGCCACCACCCTTCTTATTTACTCTAAAATCACTAGAGAAGAAGAACTAAAATGTGGGGGGGGCCTTCATTTAGGACAACAGTCCGATTACTATCAAGCCATGTTTCAGTAAGAAAAAAATCATGGTTCTCAATTAGCAGGCTAATAACAAAGGACTTATTTCCTAGTGGATTTGGGAACATGGTTGTTTAACAGCACTTTCCACATCACTACTATAAGTCACCGTGATCAAATTATGCTTGTCAGATCTATTTGTCACTTTCTTACCGAGGCGGCCATGCCACCGGCTGCTCGAGATGACAGGTATGTTCTGCAAAGTAGCATGGCATCCTGCAGATGTAAGAGTAGGAAAAGATGACAGAGAAGACAAAGACAGTCCAGGCCCTACTGTCATTGTGGTGTTGACAATAATGCAATTAGGTTTAGAGCTGGAAATAATCGGTGAGTGGCAGACAGGGTTGGGGTGGGATAGGGGTTCAATAAGAGAGATAGGGGACAGAGAGCTATTATGACCTATACCCCCAACAGGTCAAACATCTTCCAAATGGCAAATGAGGTTTGAGGTTAGCATTTCTGTTCCCTTGCGGTTAAGATACAGATTGTCACGCTTATATAAGTCCTTCCTCGTCCAAAAATAATCAAAGTGACAAACCATAGCCAGTTGCTACACAGAAGTTAAAAATCCATTGATGCATAGTAAAAAGACAACTAAAATGTTCACAGCTTTTCCTCAGCGTGGGAATGGGGCCAAATAAAATTCAGAGCTTTCTCAGGCTCTCAATAGTCTCTACTAGTATCTCAAAGTCCTGCTAGATCTTGATTGACTGCTTGAGCCAGATGTTGTTTGTACCAACATGGACAATGGGCAGTCGGGTGGAAGTCAGTGAGAGCTGGAATCAGGTGCTCTTATTCAACTATGTCCAGAATTTTGGCACCAGATAGACAGTAAGTTATACCATTGGGAAGTTCAACAAATCAGATCAGGGAATCGCCAATCAGCAGGAACTGTGGGTCACCGTTAGCATATCCCCCACTGTACACGGCAAGGTTTGCAGGTGCACCATTAAGACTGCACAGTTTTTTTCCGTGACACCAGCCGTATTGTTGACCACACAAGTGTATGTAGTGCCACACACACCCAGGGGCAAGCAGCAGCAGCAACGCGGTCCACAGAGGTGGTAGAGCTGGTGGAAGATGCTGGTAAGCGGGGATGCTTGCTAACAGGAGAGATAGCAAAGGAACTTGCTGAACTCACTGGGGAATTGGGACAAGTCGCCGCATGTTTCCTGACCCGTCACGAAGCCCCACGTTCGGGTATGGGCGGATGCATGGAGGGGGCCAAGTTATCTGCTAACTCAGTGTGACTGATGCTAACTGGTTCTGCTTACTAGCCCAAGTACTGCACAGGAGCCGGGATGGATGGAGCATTCACAGTGGTTTATTCTGTAATAGTGAGAACACACACACCCACAGTCGGTTGGCATTAATGGAAAGTTGGTCTGCTGTTCACTCCAGCTTGAGCCACAGCATAAGAATCCTACTCTGCTGTCTTTTACTTTAACATTGTGACCGTATAGTGGTACACTGATTATATACAAAAAAAATAACTTTAAAAAAAAAGTTTTAACTGTACAGATATTTTATAATATCCATCTACGTAATGGTATCAATATAATAGTGCAATACTATTTATACTATTACATGCAACTACTATAACAATATCCAATACTACATTCTTAGTTATAACATAAACATACAATTCTTGCCTAAAAACAAAATATCCCTGACTCTAAATGCTCCTGCCAGGGAGGGCCAACCAGGTGTATACCGTTTGGTCCATGACAGAGTGGGCCCGCTGCATTCAGTTGATCTCCGGTAAGCAGGTAGCTAGTTCACCGTTGTCCCTTCCCGGAGGTTGGTGACCAGCTAGCTAGCATAGTGGCTGATACAAATTCACATAAAACACAGAAATCCTCGGCGATCGGGTTGAATAAAAAGAGTACTGTTAAGAACTGTCTAAAATCAATAAAAACTAGTAAGATCGGTTTAAAAACAACAGACAAAAAAGTAAGAAAATTGCTAAAAGCACTCCTGTAAACTCAGCAGAACGCCGTTGGTACTTAATGACACAAATGCGATACTGTACAACTCGTTCAGTTTGTTCAGCAGTTCAATTGCTAGAGTGTGGATTAGTAACTCAGTTGCTGTATCGGACTGAACAAACCATTCAGGTGAGGAGGCAGTGCCATCTTTTTGTCAAAAGACACGATACTAATGTGAGTGATGTGAGTTATTTCAGTGGTTCAGCTGCTTATGAATGAGTTAGTAGCTCAGCGCAAAGTGGTGTTGGCAAATGAACTGGTCCTGAATGGATTCACTACTGTCAGATAGCCTGAAAGAATTGAGTTAGTTAAAAGATTCTGTCTTCCCACCACTATAGAAAATTACTCCAGCAATTGGTAAAGAGTAGCTTGCTAAAAAGTGTATCCACCTTAGGGGAAATCGTAGACACAAATCTCCCTGTGAGGAATGCCCTCACATTGAGCCAGGGAGTCGGTAACATCCAGTACACTGTCTCACTATATCAGTGCCTTAAACTGTATCATTCCTTAAACATCAAGCCGTCACAGTAGTGTTGCCTTGGGCCTATTACTTAGTTCATTATGCAAGAATTATATCCTCTCTCCTGCTCTAGCCCTACCCTCTCTATTGTGAGAGGTCATTTGGCTTCCCTGGAGGACCATTAAACTAGGACAATTACATTGTAGTAAGTCACACAGGGCTTTAGGAAAGGATAGGCATAGGGTGGGAAGTCCCCAGGGACAGGCCAGCCCCACATGGCAGGCTTTTCCCTGCCTGTTAGAGAGCTGCGAGTATGAGCTGCACACAGGAGTGTTTGTGGTTGTAGTGGTTGTCTTGATGTTCGGGAGAGGTGGGCGGTGTTTATGAATCTACAAGGACACAGCCAGTTTGAATGGTAAATAGGGCTGGGCGATATGGTTCAAATCAATATCATGATAATCAAAATGTTATATATTTTTTGATATATCATGATATAGCTCACGTATGCAAAATTGTAATCAATGAATGTTCATCCCATTTGTGTAATGGCAAACAAAACTGCAATTTTCAAATAACATTCCTTAACATGTTTCATGCCTCATTTTGTCTGAGTTTTTAAATTTGCTTGCATCAGAACTGTCTATCACAATATCCAAGTCAACATTACAATATGATTCTACTGAAAGACGATAAACGGTATCGCCCAGCCCTAATTGTAAACCCCATAGTTTTTTCTCATGGTAAGCAGCAGGCGGCCATATGATTATATACCAGTTATGAAATATAAATGTTTCCTAGTCCCAGAGCTTTAAATATTGAGAGGCACTGCTCTAAGGTGTCCTTTACTTAACTACAGTCCAGGTCATATCAGTCTAGGGTGTATTGAACCGTATTGATCAACCTCTGACAGGCAGTGAAAAACAGCCTCTGACAGTCATGCAGACTCTGTCCTAATTAGCCTGGCGCCATGCTGAGTGTGCACTTCTCCAATAAACTGTGTGACATAAGCTGTTAACAGTAACACCGGCTCCTATTAAGAATATTAAGGTGAACTGTTTGCATCAGCTCTGCAGTAAATCTGTGATGCAACATAACATTTTGTGTTTTGACTGGTCATTATTCCGCATGCATAATATATTATGATTTTCTCTCCGCTGTTGTGTGTCATGCAAATTGAGGCCTTGGCTGCTTATAACAAGAATCTGATTGGCATTACTATTTGAAATGGTTCTTTTATTGGTGCAGGCTTGATTGATTTTGCCAATCAAAATGAATGCAATCACTGTGTCCCTGGAGTTAAAATCCCTTCTCATGCTGCAGGCGGGCTAAAGCAAATGCCCAAATTAACTTAAAGACCTCTAATCAATAACACAGTTCAGCTTGTAATGGGAAGAGTACCAGTGCTTTCCTGCAACTCTTCAGTAAGACAAAATAAAAAGCAATGAGGGAGACACATATCCCTAACAAACACAGGTCACTTTGTTGAGTAGAGTGTTGAGCTCTCTCTGGGTTAGACTGAACATGTGTGCACTAGCTATTGTAGACATCCCTATAAAGTCTGCTACAATGGCTATATTTATAATTAGCTTATGCTTGTGATAGAAAGGTTTGAATACATTAACATTATACCTGAATCAACAGTATGGTCAGTCTTGGTTTTAAATGCTTTTAACTACAATATAGAAAAGACCAAACAATGTATATAAATCACAAAAAAAAAGAAAAAATGCTGAAAAATGCTGCCTTAACTTTTTAACATTTTGATACAGTCTGATCAAAGGTCCCCAATTAGTGACACTAAAGAAGTTTCGTAGTTTGCTAGTAAATCAGCCGTAGTCACGACAGATGGATGAGCAGCTGGAAGAGATGAGCACAAGCCATCATCAGCCTGTCATTACTTCCCAAACATATGTTTAATGCTAAATATTACAATTACCTCATCACAGCGGAGCCTCATTTATCCAAATTTCAGGAACCATCTAGTCGTGTGTCAGACCATCAGATGAAAGGTCCTTCATTAATGAAGCAATAGAATTTACATAGTTCAATAACAACTGAAACACTCATATATCTTTGACACAGCAATATCCAGTTGATCCATATTTCAGATATGCAGTATATATTAGATGGATAATATTGTCACACAGTTTGATCTAAGGGTCATTCTTAATAGCACCTCAAAAGTTGTTAACAGAATCATCATCAAATTGTTCAAGGTATCTAGCATTTTGCTGCATTATGCCTGAATTTGCCTCAACAAACACCATAGAAATCTGTCTAACCAGTCCAGGATCTTGCAAATATATTCCACTTTCTGAAGGTGCAAATTAACTGATATTATCAGGCACGCTGTTTGATATACTCATTCTTTTTAAACCAAGGTCAGTTGATATGGATGTTTACCTCAGTAACACCTTAAGCTGTTTCATCAGCTTAATCACGTAATTTAATATTGATGAAATATTGACATGGTATTTATTAGTTTGTGTAATAATTGAATAGAGCATCACCTCACCCACTTTTCCTCATATCATCAGTACTTGTACTGTTAGAGTTCCCTCAACCAATCTACCCCACTTGGTATTGTGAACGTGCCAACATACATTACAACAAACATTAAATTCCCTCTTTGATCAGATGTTATCAAAACTGTCCTAATATACTGTATGACGACTCAGGCTGTTTTTTCTGAGCCTATAGGTGAAATAATATATACAAAGTCTTTGTATATATACTGCATGACTTCACATACCAGATGGGTGGTGTTAACTATATTATGAGATGTCGCATCACGTCATGTTTATCATGTACAGACAGCAGACCAGCAGCACTGAACTCAGTCCGTCTCCTGGTGTGAAAACAAGTGAAGTGAAAAACAAAAAACAAACAAAAACATTCCACCATTCCTCGCCTGTATTAGTAACAGGATTTATAAACAGTAACCCGATAACACATCTTCTGCTGCCCTTCAAACATTAACAGTAGGTAACATATAGCCACTAACGTTAGTTGAATAATTTAACCGATAACTGTGTCACAGAGCTTCTGTGCATTGGATTGAATTGAATTGAACACACGTACCATGGGTCTTTGTATCAAATTGGCAGGTAGGGCCATGCATTGATGTTGTCCTCATTACTGAATGTCGGGCAGTTTGGGTTAGGGTTAGGGTTAGCCATTACACCATTTCAAACACGCCAGCAGCGTGGAGTATGGAAATTTTTATTTTTTATCAACAAGAGGCCATGCTGGATGAGATACAACCAAGTGAAGCCAAGTGTGGAGATACAGAAGGTCAGTCTGAGAGTGACTCCAAGGCTTCTAACATCAATACACTGATTGGATTCAGGGGCACCCATATTACAAACAGAAATTAGCTGGCTGGAAAGGAATCAGTTATCAGCTATCTGTGGAAAACGTTGTTTCTTGTGAGAGGAAGCCTCAGGAAGGGGATTTAATTTTAGCCAATTAGGAAGACAGCTTTGAGGTAAACAAAGTCAAGCTGGTGTTTGATTGCCTAGAACAGAGCAGATAATAGGACAGCGGTTGCCATGCTCACGTTTAAGAAGTTACTCAAAAAAAGTCTCTTCAGGACAATCATTTGTTGGCGCACCAGTGCATCCAAATTTTATTTAATTTCCAGGTCGCACTTTAGAGCCCTGTGTAAGTTTTAACTGAGCCTCAGTACCACCAGAAGCCCCTGATTAGAGGGGACAGGAATAAACAGTGATCTGTTTTCCTTCACAGAGTCTGTGTGGTGGGTGGGATATAATATAGAGGACAATGGATATTCTGCAAGGATTGACTCACATGTGGGTATAGGGACATGTATTCTCTGAGGCTCACACCAACATCTCTAAGTACTACTACACCATGGCTATTTATTCCCCATCTTCTTGGTGCAGACTCAGAGCCTGCCTCTGCAGAACTCGCTCAGAAGTGGATCAACACACAAAGTAACTTTCCAAATGCCTTGGAGAGCCATGTCAAAACCCACATGTCCATATCATCCAGACAGCTTCAGGGGACCAGACCCTTTTAGCTAGAGCAGAGGAAAGTCAAGTTGATTTGTGAGTATGGGAGTGACTGACCTAGGGACTGTGTGTGTGTGTGGTGAGTGTGTGTGTGTGTGTGTGTGTGTGTGTATGTATGTTTGAGCATACATGAATGTGTGTGTAACATAGTGGATTTTTGGACTGAGTGACTGTGTAGGTATGCATGCATGCACAGACACATGTGTATAACACTGTGTGCTTCACAGTGCAATCTCCCTGCGGTTTCCTCACCCCGGGTTCCCTGCTGAGTGTGGTGAGTCACTGATAACATGTGACATGGGTTTCCATGACAGTTTGGGGTCGCCCACGTGCCCAACACCTCCACGCCTACACACTAATGTACTACATCCCTACCTACTCCTTTAAAAGCAGAGCTGTTTGAAGGGTTGGTTACAGAAGAACAACTACACAACATAATGTAACACAACAGGATTGAGAGATAGAGAGGAAAAAATAATTCAAAAGTGAAAAAAGATAGGGTGTATGTGTGTGTGTGTGTGTGCGTGTGTGTGTGTGAGGCCCCTTTCACACATAAAACCCGTAGGATTCATGTGTTAACTCTTCCAGCAGCACTAGTGGCTTCCCTATTCACACTACTGTCTGTAAGATGTCCATGCAGAATGCTCTCACACATGATGGTTCTGTATAGTAGAGGCAAGGCCAGATGTTGCGTTTAATGTACGCAGCAGGAGACATCACTTGTTACTTGTTTAGAAAAATGATGGATGAGGAGCTGCTATGTTTCTTTTACTATTATTAACATGCATATTAATCTTGTCCTCCACTCAGATGGCTATAGGAGCTCCCTTTTTTCAGAGTCTGTCAAATTTACAGATGTAAAAAAAGGTTCACTTTCACATTGTTTATCAAATTTTCAGCTCTCCTGCTCCAAACAAATGCTGTCGTGAGCCAAAAAAATAAACATTTTATGTGGTTGTTTTTTCTCCATTCATTTCTGTGAGATGTATATGGTGTAAATAATTTGTCAAGTCTCAAAATGCTAACATGAGTCTCTTGTATGGATGTTTGCTTGCTTGTTAGCATTTTGTAACCATATACTATACATTTCACATAAATTATTAGAACAGCTATACTAGAAAAAGCAACCACAGAAAAGGTTTTTTTTATTTTTTTTTGTCTGTAGAAATTGACAGTGGCCCATTTGAAACATCACAGCATTCTTATCTATGAAATTCGGGACCCCAGAGTGTCTTGTGATTTGTAGGGGGACACAGGGAGACATTTTAAACGGCCTGGAGGAGGTGGATTTTTGGCGGGTTTTTTTATTCATATTTGTGCAGTGGCAGATCTCAGATGTCTCACACGTCGTCGAGTAATGCAGAAAGGGGAAATTCTCAGTAGGGCCTTTAAATCGTTTTGCTGGATGCAGACAGATAAATAAACTGTTTTGCCCATCAAAAAGCTGACTGCCAGATGTATAAATGGAGAGACAGCGACAGATGGAGCGATATAAAAAAGGAATAGTTGATGGGGAGACGACCTGACAGACAGGAATATCCATCAGTAAACATAATAGAGCCATATGTGGTTAGATGAACTAGTGCAGTGCCCGTTCGCCCCGCTGCTGCAGAGCGCTGCTTGTTTAGTCAAAGTGTATTAATATTGAACGTGTCGCGTGTTGCATCAAATCCGACACTGCACTTCCTCAGGTCCCCAGTAACACACCCACCAAGTGTGAAGTAGATCGGGACGCGAGATATGCGAAGGACACACACACACTCACATACAGAGATGTGAAGGACACACACACTCACAGAGATTCCTTGCTTTATAGTATGATGGACAAAAGACAGGCAGGTTTAAGGAACTTGCAATATGTCACTTGGAGTGTTGGATTTTTTCATTCCCTGATTTTTGTTGAAATCTCTCTCTCCCTTCACCAGTTGACACATTTGATATCTGCAGTGAATGGAATCACCCAATATGGATTTGAACAAGAGCTTAACCACATAATCAGTATTTGGTATTTGGCGGCTAGATCAGATCCTTAGGCACAGAGTAAGTGAAGTGCACACTCACGCACGCATGCACACACACACACATGTACACACACGTAAAGTATGGTTTGGTTATAAGCTGGCCTGCAGACCATGTGTAGATAAGATCAGTCCACTTGTCCCCATCGTTTGGCCAGCTTTATCTAAAATGTGTTTTTCTTTTCTTTTTTTTTCATCCCTTATTTATTGTCTCTCTCCTCTCTATGAAGGTTATACAATGCAGTGTAGGCCTGGAATTATCTTGACCTCTTGTAGCACACACCAATATTTTTCTGGGGGGAAATAACATTACATGGGAATGAGGCGGTATAAATCAAGCGGTTCATGGTGGGTTTCCTGTGGCGCAGACAGCATCAGAGAAAGACAGGACAACATACAGCAAAAGAACGGGACAAGAAAGGAACATGTACGAAAAGGAAAGGCCTGCTGAGCTCAACACACCAGAAGTTTGTATTGGTTCACAAACTATTTATAAAGCTCTGTTCTGAGATCTGTGTATTACTAGAAGGCCTCAAAAGGCCTACCACAAAAGAAGTTACAAATTGTGGATTGTGATAAAATAAATGGCTTATAACTAAATAGGATACAAAATTAGAATTTGTCAAGAACAATAAATGTACAGGAATTTGTCTTGACAGCACTGGTGCAGAGACATATTGACAAGTAACAGTAACATTGTACATATGAACATATGGTGCAACAACAACAGGACCAAGTTGGTTATACACATCACTCTACATTATGTTTTCCCACTGTATAATTTATGGTTTACATTCACCAACTTGGCAGGAATTGGATCTTTGTAGAGAGGCATTAACATTAAGTTGTCACACTCATGGAATTTTCATTTAATGCATTTCCCCTTTGATGCAAAATGAGCTTTTCCTGATGACCCTCTGCAAACCCAGTTGAAAGGTGATATAATGGCGTTTCCATGATGATGCAGTAATTAAGACATCCAGCGGTCCATTCAATACCCTCCGATCAATACAGCTGATCAGATTTCAATCGGTCTCTTCTCACTCAGCTGTCATCACTTCCTGATATTCGTGGCTCCCACCGGTCAGGATTATTGACGATGCGTTAGAGGGGTATGAGGGCAAAGCAAGCTCTAATTTCTAAGTGCAAGGCTTTGATTATTACATCTTGCCATACGTTATATTTGTTAAAAGCTTTATTGGGTCCATTTTGGCTCCACTGTGTAGTTCTTTTCACTGTTCTTTTGTCAGTCATTTTCTCAACACTTCCCAGACAAGGACAATTATATGTATATTCAATATGCAATTATTTTTTCTTTGTATATAAAAGCAAAATTCATAAAACAGCATATACCTTTGAGCAGTGAACATGGAGCACAAAGTACCACTTAATAAACTCAATTAATAATTTGAATATGTATACAAATACACCACAGATTGGTTTAGATATTAGTGATAAATCCTTCACACATGGCTGCCTCCCCTGTCTGGCAGCCAGCGGTGAGTGGATCTTCTGTCCGACACCTAACCCGCTGTGAGATGGAAATGTGGGCCATAAACTAAACAACTGACAGTGAACCTTTCATTTCATTGCCTTTAATATTTTTTTACCGCCCTCACAGGTAGCATGGCTGTTCAAATTAGCCAGCTCCCCCCCAGCCAAAGACCCCGCTAGGCGGCATCCGTATTCATCAACGCCATAAGGCCAGACCAATTCTAATATTATTTTATGGCCATGGCATTTTTCATCCCCCCAACCTCCAATAACTTCCAACTTAGATTTTATGACTATGCTCTTCCTCTCTCTTTCCCCTTTTCTGTCTGTCTCTATATATCTCTCGCTCACTCTCAATCTCTTTCACTTGATCTTACTCTCTATCAATCTCTCTCGCTCCGTCTCTCCTCCCCTTTCTCTCTCTTTCTCCATCATGTCACTCCGTGCTTTTCGACCCTTTCCTCTTCTTTACCCCCTTCCTCGCTCTCCTCCCTTACTTCCCTCCTCCACCCTGTCCTCAGTTTTTCATTTACGGCTTGCCGCGGCAGGCTGGGTAATGAAGGCAGTGTTATAAAGTATGGGAGGTGCCCCGGGGCCGGCTCACAGCCTATGTATCGGCAGACAGAAAAATTGAAATAGGATGGGGGAGATCGGGAGAGGCAACGC
>OMOV01032133.1:3322-13488 GCA_900312565.1 Beryx splendens | reverse complement strand
AGTTGACGAGAAAAGGTAGCATCATCATGTTTAGCAAGCCTTTATTAGGGTGTGAGTGTGTGGCTAGTCACCTGTAACGTTAGCCTACATGGTGACAATAGCAGTTCTCTCGAGTGGCTGTGCGTGTGTGTGTCCAAGCGTGTGTGTGTGCGTGCGTGCAGTGCGCACGAGCGTGCGCTTGTGTTTAGGGCGGGGGTGGGGGCACAAAAAAAATATTTGCACCGGGGCCTATCACCATGATGTTACGCTACTGGTATGTCACCAAAATAGTCAGCATGTGCGATAGTGATAAAATGGCCGTGGATTTTCAGCATTCCTAACAGAGCATTTTGCTTTTAATTGTCAAACGCTGTAAGGGTATTAACAGTCTGTAGAGCTGGATGCATATGAAGTGAGTGCTGCACAGAGTTATCTACCACACAGATGATTCTGGTTCCAATCCTCCCGTCAGATATCGGGTGACCAGTTGGCCAAACTCCCAAGAAGTCGGTGCAGACCTCTCAAAAATTCAAATGCACATCTACTGAACTGGTGGGAAGTTCAGTCATGATAGATTTCGGATAAAACAGATTCCAGCCTCAGTCAGCAAGTTTTTCCATAAAAAACTGTGTTTATTTCAGACTCATAATCAACAGTATGCTGTAGCATAATTGCACTGCAATTTATCTGCAGCAGTCTAGACAGTTGCCTAATCTTTCTTTAATTTGCCAGTGATAACCTCATTGCTGATGCGAAGAAAAATTTGTTGTTGGCAGGCAAGCTGACAATCATAGATCTTCTGCAACTGCCTGTCCAAAGGTAATATGAATGTGGGAAAATAAATTATCTTGCAATTGCAATGTTATACCATACAGACACACACACACACATACACAATACACATGCATTTCATTACAGACATACAATTAATTAAATCTTACCTTGTAAGGTATAATCATCATGTCAAACATTATATGACCACTGAGTGAAATAGCTGTGTGACATCAGGGCAGTGAAACACTGATGGGCAGTAATGACCTCATAGCTACTACTAAATATCTTATTTGCATCCATGAATGAAAAAAAGAAGCAAGCTGTTCAGATGCTCAGTATCACCAAGCCATTGTGGTACAGAGCATCTGCGAGACTTGGTACGCCAGAAACATAATTTAATTTTCAACAAGCCGTAGTTGTGGGAATTTTTAACAAGCTGCATTTAGGGAAAAAAGGAGTATAATGACATGCAAAATTGTTTGGCTGTAAAATAACTGCTGAGCCTTTGTTTCCAGGGCATAGCGATTTGTTTTTGTGCTTGCACACTGTGACATGCCAGGTTACCAGTCATAATTGGATCTTATCCCAAAATGCTTTTTGTGACATGCCCGAAAGGTGGTTCCTTTAATAAATAAATAAATAAATAATAAAAAATAATAACATTTCTCATGTTTCAAGCAGACTGACAGGAGCTATTTCTGGCCATGGCTTAGCTGTTAAAAACGCAGCAGAAAATGTTAACATACATGTCAGTATGCTGCTGTATTAAGTATCAAAACACAATATTAGGTGCAATGTAATGCCGATCGTGTTATGATCTCATGGAAACCTACTGATTATAAAACAATACAGCTGACATGACACATAATCCTTCCCTCTCAGCTCAATTTGGAAAGGCATGTTTCCTAATTGTCGCATATACCCGAGGCATCAATTTGGTGTAACATGTTACATCATCCTTGAATAACAAAGTCATTAGATGAGTAATAGTCTTTGCTGATGAGAAGTCCTTTGTTCCAGGCTCTGTTTTCTCTGGCCTTATTTTGTTTTATCCACCAACAATGAAAGAACCCGTCCCACAGAGAGGAGACTTGCCTTTCCCAAGGTGCACTGCTTCCTGCTCTTGCCCTCGGCATAAACTCAGAAAGTATGTGGAAAAACAATGTTTGTTTCTTTTACAGCATCTTACTAAGCATGCTTTGAATTCTAGTGTTTGCTTTCAAAGGTTCAGCTGGTCCGATTCCTTTGTCATTTATCTGGATGGAATTTTGTTTCCAACTGAGTTTGATGTTGGTGATTACTTCTGTGGCATTTTCTTTTTATTAGTCTTTAACTATCTGCTCAGCTAATTTCTTAAAGTAAAAATCTGTGATATTTTCATGTAAATGCACATATTACTATCACTGATTGGTACTATACAATGATGATTCAACCTATAGCCAATTCATGAAAGCTTTTATATTTGCTGTTCTAAACACCTGGTGTCTGGTAGCCCTTTCCAGGAAAAATTCTCTGCCACACAGGAAGTGATGCATTTTTACATTTCCAGTTTGTTTGGAATAAACAGAAGAAGAGCTGTGTAGTTAGCATGAGCAGTGATAGCCACCATGGCTGAACAAAGAACAAACAAAGAACAGATCAGTTTCTCAATCAATGATATTTTATCATGGACTTTACAAGTTCTTTTTGAAGTTATGAAATGTTATGAAAAATGTTAAGAATTGCAAATATTGTTTTTACAACAAGCCATCTCGCAACACTTCCTGACATCTAGATGTTGTGTATTGGTTTCAAATAAACAGCTACAGTATGTTAAATAAACAATCATTTATTCCTTTTTTTTGTACCCATATGCAACCCCACATCAGTACTATATAGATAAATAATTGCGTGTGCGCGCACGCACGCATGCCCACACACATGCACACACACACGCACACACACACAGACTCACTGCAATGCAACATACAGTAGTGTGACGGCCACATTTGGTAATGTATGGATTGTGCCTGACCCAGAAAAGCCTTCACAAAGATAGATGCATTATATAAAGACTAGAAAAGTTGAAATTCAAAAAGATGTTGAGTAAAAACACTGACATACTTTGTCTCCCAAAGTGTAACTGGCCAATTTTGTTGGGAGCAAGCATCCTCCCCCGTGATTACTGGATTGTAATTTATCCCCAATCAACCCTAAGTGCCTTGTAAACTGAAAATACTTTAGGTAATAAAGCAGGTTAATTAAGGTCAAACTGCAAAACATCTCACCCGAGAATCTGGTCCATCTCAACGGGACAGTGAGGAACATTTTATTTCCTTAGGCCCACAAACACCTTGAAATTACACCAAACCAGTTCTCTCCTAACCATAATGAGTAACACATGAAGCTTAATTATTCTTTATTCTTTCTTTATTTGGATCCCAATTAGCTTCCACAAAATGGCCACTAGTCTTCCTGGGGTCCACACAAAAACAACAACAACAAAAAGACAATTTAAAATCACACAGTATCAACAAAAAAAATGCCATATAAGCCAAATATAAAGAGAGAAAATAAATGAAATCACTGTACACATAATACAATAAATAGCAGTAACCTATAATGGAAACAAAATCAAAATTGTCACAAACACACAGCACCAAAAAAATAAATTAAAAAAAATTTAAAAATCAAAAAAAAAAACATTTAATAAAAAGTTCCAAAACAGCAACAACACAATAACAGCTATTTGAGATTCATCAATTTTTGTTTTAGTGACTTTTTGAAAGACAATCTGTTTTTGATCTGTCTGATGGTGGGGAGCATATTCCAGGCAGAAGAACCTCTATAAAGAACAGTTCTCATCATACAATTTGTTCGTGGACTAGGTGCTACCAGATGACCAGTACTCAAGTGACTTGTCATATACCCCTGACAAAAACCAGTCTTTTTCACAAAAGAAGTGTGGTGTATTATTCCAGATGACAGTTTGCTTGAATAACAGAACACTAGATTTTAATTTAGCCTCCACAGTTAGGCAAGATAATCAGTGATGATCTCACACACATTAGCACGGAAAGAACAACGAAGAACTAATCTGGATGCTCTGTTCTGTGCAATTTGTTTTGCAAGTAGATTCAGATTTTCAGCAGCACTTGACCAGATGACTGCGCGGTACTCCAGGTGTGACAAAACAAGTGACCGAACAACATCAATCATAACAGAAGGTGGAACCTATGCAGAACATTTCCTTGAAATAGCAATGCCCTGTCCCATCCTGGAGACAATGTAATCAATCTGGTCAGACCAAGACAATTAATTAAATTATCTAATTTAACATCCAGTACTTTGGTTTCAGTGACCTGCTCAACTGATATCCCATCTATAGACAAGTTGAATGCAGGGGCGTTAGAAAGAACATTCCCACTACCAAATACAATACGTTTTGGCAATGTTCAGTACTAATTTGTTCATTTTTACCCATTTAATAATGGTATGCAACTCAACATGTAGATTCTCTCTCAGCTCCGGCAACAAAGTTGAGTCATCAGCATACATAACTACATCGGCATTTTTAACAACATATGGTAAATCACTTATAAAAATTTAAAATAAAAGTGGCCCCAAGCTACTTCCTTGTGGAACACCACAAGATATTTTTTTGCTGTCAGAAAAACTGCCATTGAAAAACTTGCTGTGTTCTGCCAGAGAGGTAACTCTTCATCCAGACAAGAGCTAAAGGTGAAAAACCATAACATTTGAGCTTGGCAATAAGAATACTGTGCTCAATGACATCAAAATCCCTGGTCTATAAGCATGCTGTGCTAATGTCAGTAGTCCATTTCTATAAAAATTAACCAGCTTATCATACTTCAAGCTGGCTTTGTCACCCCTTTCTCAGGCAGCTTTCAACTTGGACAACAGCTCTTTCCTCAGTTACACAGCCTCTGAGAAGTCTTCATTTATAATTTATAGTTTCTTAGTAGAAGAAAGGATACTCTGTCTGTCTTTAAAGCGCAAAAAATTTTACAACAATTTTCCTGGGCTTTCCCCCCTTCCTGGTACTGGCCAATTCTCTGGGCGCGCTCAATATCAATATTTGTGCCATCTAGTCCCAAGTTGCTTGACAGCATTTGTCGAACCTTCTTCTGATTCACTCCAGTTCTCTCCTTTCTCGTCTGCAATCCCATCAATTAAAATGTTTGTCCTCCTGTACTGATTTTCAGTGTAGTCCAGCATGGTAAACATTTCATCCATTTCCTGTTTTGAATTCATTACATTGTTTTCAAATGACTTTATCTTTGTTTCAATATCCTTGGAACCCATTCTCATCTCTTCAAACTTATCTTGAGTGAATTCCAGGCTGGTCTTCAGCTCCTGTACACCTCTAATAACACCATCCAGTCTTTTGTCAGTTCCATCCATGATCAGCTGAATAAAGCATTTGAAGTTTCCCTGCTGCTGAAGTAACATCTCTTTGTAGAATTCTCTCTGCTGTTCCAGTAACTGGGAGAGTGCACTCATTGTAACCACTGAATCATCCTCACTTTAGCATGTTTAAGAGGCATGATCTGTCTTAGCAAGATGTACCAGGAGTTGATAGATATTGGAGATGTTGATATCCAGTCAGGCCTGTATGTCAGAGGCCTAGTAGGCCCAGAAGTCCCTCAACTTTGACTACAGCCACAAACTCAATAGTTGTTGTAATATTGTCCACACTTTTAAGAGAAAATGTGGAAAATGCCCTCTTTTTAGTGTTCATTGTGTGAAATGATAGGAAATTTAAAACTCCACAGTTCAATTAATTTTGCCAGATGTATTCAGCTGAGAGAAAAACTTTTCTGTCTCCAAATCACAATGGCTGATAAACCACAAACTTCACCAGCCACTTACATTTTATTCTACCTTTCTATTTGTCGAATAGAGTTTACCACCTTTAAAACTGAAATAAAATGTAATTGCCTAAATTTGAGTTGTCATACTGAAGCAAGTTATATGAAGAAAGGAGAACATATAAATCAATGCTTTTCTGAAAATATCACTGATTCCTCTGTACATGGGTGGTTGTTTGTCTTGTGATGATCACCTACTGGGGGTAAGAGTTTGGCCACTTTTTGGCTGGACCGCAACAGGGGGGCCAGCCCTATAAACGCGAGTGTCTGTCACTGACTCACTCACTTGACTGACTGAGTGATGAAGCTACACTATCGGCCAGCCGTTGCACGTGGCACACCCATACGCGGTCCAGCCATATACTAGGTTTTGACCTAGTCTTGTTTATTTACCACCACATCACTGTATAATATCCGGTTAAGATATTAACCAGACTGCGGTGAGGGTTTTTGTTTATAATCAACTTTTTAGGTGACAAAAGTAACATACTGACAGTTGAGAGGGCATCAAGTGGCCATGCTAGAGTTCATTTGTTAACATCCAGTTGTCTACAAGCTCCTCTAAACAGCTAATGATACTCAAGAGGAGAATGTCATGGAGGAGAGCAACGATTCCAAGGCTGTAGTCCAGTAGGATATATAGGTTTATATGACTAATCCAGAACACAGAGGAGGAACTGAAGAAATGAGGGCTGAACATCCTTGCTGCAAGCATGGCAAATTCAGAAATACACAGCTATTAATGTTTCATCCATAATACAGTACAGAAACACTTCTTTCATCTACTGTGATCCTCAATGCTAAATGGAAGAGGTTCAGTATGTCATGATCTGTCTTTTGTCTGTCCCTGTTTGCCCTCGTGTTTTCAGTGTCACTCCCCAGTTCTGCGTTCCCTGTGTTGTTGTGTTGTCTAACTCTCCTCTCGTTCCAGATCCACTGCCTGCCCTTGTGTGTTTCCCGCCCCTGTTTGTCATCAGTCCCTGATCTCGTCCACCTGTGTCTAATTGTCTCCCCTGGTGTATTTAGTCTGTGTGCTCCTTGTTCGTTTTGTCGGTTCGTTATTCATGTTGTGGTGTTCCTCGTGTCCCCGTGTTCTCCATTAAACCGTGTTTAAGTAAAGTCCGTCTCCTGCGTCTGCTCTTGGGTCCTACCCCTCCTTCGCTGCCCTAGCCGTAACAGAACGAACCGACCACAATGGACCCAGCGGACGAGAAGTTTCAGGAGGAACTTGGCTCTCTGGCTGACACTCTCGTAATCCTGTACCGTGAGTTTATTCTCCGTGCCCTTTCTGCTCTGGATTATCGTTTTTGCCTTTTTGCCTGTCGGCCAATTCTTAGTTTTACCGTTTGGACTCCAGCCCTGTTTTTGTATCGTTTGCCTTTTTGTTTATATTAAACCCTTGTTTGAGTTAAGTCCGTCTCCTGCGTCTGCTCTTGGGTCCTACCCCTCCTTCGCTGCCCTCACCGTAACACAGTAGTAATGGACTCCTTTTCAAAGTATACTACCACTTTGATACATGATGTGTCTCGCACACGGTACATGCTGTTGTAAAATATGCCCTTCCAATGTATTTAATGTCAAAATATGCATTTTACTAGACTGCTCTCTCACTTTCTGTGGTGGAAAAATTCAACATACAGGGGTCCCCTTTAAGGGAATATGCTATTTTCCTAATGTATGGTCAGGATGGTCCTCACACTGTAACCTCTGTCATAACCTTGCATGGCAGAGGCCTCTTGTCATTGTGGCTCCAGCAAGTCTGTTATCCTATGAATGTTCCCAGACGGAGACACAACCTATGTTATCTTAAACTCTGTATTCTGTGACGTTCTTTTCCAATGTCAGCCCATTCTGTCATAGCCTTGAAAGATGTTTAAGACCCAGCTCAAACCTGTTCTCTTGGAAGTTGTGTATGAAGCGTCAGCTGTACGCCCTCTTCCTCTTGCAAGACTATCCTTTAATAAATATACATTCAAGTAAGACTAGACCTCTGACTCAAAATCTTTTCTACATCACTTTCGATTAAATCCCACAATTTCTTCCAATTGTCCTTGTCTTTTGCTTTGTGATTGCACAAAGATAGCACTCCCAAATTCACAGCACTCATAAAGAATTCAGTGTCCGTAATGGAAAATAGCTTGTCCATCTCCTGTTCTCGCTGCCCCTGTAGATAACCAGCTAGCCTTCATAAAGCTGTTTAAAACTTTTACTCTCCAAGGCCTCAGAGAACCAACAAAAGGTCCTCTAGCTGTATAATCACAGATAAGTTGCTGCAAACCTTTGAATAATAACAGTGACCTAGTTTTGTAACTGAGTCACCTATAGGAGACAAACACCGGTGGAGGTTTTACTTTATGGTTACAAACCTGTGACTTGCATCTTTGCTGAGCACACATTAAAGAGGCAACAGCATTCTGTAATTTATGGTGGAGGTTCATGGAGTAAATTAGCAGACGTCATTTTTATCTAGGCTTCTGTCATCTATTTTGTAAAGTACAAAGGTGGGGTTGTGAAATTTTGATTCTTAAAATTGTCATTTAGTCTTTGCCAATAAAACATTTTTTAAGCACAGAATTAATACCTTAGTTTATGCTGTTTTCCTCTATCCCAGGAGCATTTGGTACAACCACCTTAATGAAGACATCTGTTCCCGCAATGCATTTAGAAGCAACACAAACATTGCTTGTACTTATTACACCTATCAAGAGCAAAAACCAACAAGTCCCACAATGTAAGGGTTTCTCTATAGTCTCTCTGCATATGGAACACTTGAAAAATGTCATTTTATTTTGGAGACAAAAAAGACAGTCTGTGGTTCCAATCAGTGGTTTAGATCTGCTACCATCAGAAAGCCGCATCAGTGGGGAAGCTGAATAAGTGCAGATGGCATGAGTAAGCATATGAATTGCACTCTTAATGTTTCAAGAATTTTGTAGACAATATATGGTTCTGTAATTCAACAATGAATATAGTTACAGCTTGGTATGCCTATCCAAAAATTATAGTCAACCTTTCTCACATCACAAGCAAGCCCCATGTTATAAGTTGAAGTCCCAAATAAGGCCCAGGTCAAAACTGTCAAGTATAAGGTCCCAATAAAGCAATCCAAGTCACTACAAGTGGGATCAAGTAAAAAGAAATGAGAAAACCACTTAAAGGCCTCCATTGGCACCAATGTTGCCACAGAGATAAGAGTATTAACACCTAGCTAGTATTTACCATTTATTTTTCAAATGTAGCATAAAAATGTGGCTGCTAAAGGTGGCTACAAATCTGTGATCCACATGTTTAGCATACTGTTGCTCTCTTCTAGGAATAGTGGAACATTTTATGTAATTCTCTGGCAAGTAGTTAAAACCACTTTGTCTTGCCACAAAAGACAACAAAAATTCCAAAGTTTCACATGCAACTTTATTTATTTATTTATTTTTACAAATTATAATGGAATATTACGGGAATCCAAGGACTCCCCACTGGAAAGTGACAGACTTCAGCACCTGGGACAGCTACAACTGGCAAGGAAAAGACTTTTAAGCTCCCAGGATAGTGACCATCCCACAAGAGTAAGGTTTAGTGGGCCTTTTTTCAGGCCAGGAGCTCATATCCTTACACCCTCTAGGCAGGAAGCCAGTCCCTTACCCCTGATCCACCTCTTTTAACATTGCATGCCAAGCATAGAGGCCTGTGCACGTCAGGTATGGTAATGGTAAACGGAGTAATTTAGGGAGATAAACTGCTAATTTGTTGCAGATACCTTGATAAAGAACAGCAAACATCCAATAATTTCCTTGACATAGTCCCATTTACTGCCATTAAAAATGATACAGGAGGTTGCAATCATAAAAGCTGCCTTGGAATTGAAGCACCAGCAACAATATGGTATGTTTATACATTTATATTGTTTTACAGTCAGCAATGTTGTCTCAACATGTGATGTTTTAATGTTGTTTTAATGGTGTTGCTCAGCAGCTGACCGACTGCAATCCAAGTATCATGTCTGTTGCTTCTACTGCTCACACGTAGGGACTGACATGAAAAGATGGATTTAACAGTATGAAGAATGGCAACCCTTTGGGACCTTCCTCATTTAGTGCATCTGTGAGTGCAAACTCTACTGTAGCAAGCAAGGCAGAACGTGCCTCCTTCGGTGTATGTGATAAATGTAAAGATATCATTACAGTAATATGGCATTTGACAGCTTAAAATTTTGTACTATTGTCTATGGATTAGTAAAAAAATGTTTATTTCCAGGTTTTGGAGGATATATGCGGCTGTCCCTGTATGAGAGGCCATGTAGGGGTTAAACCCTTTAGTTTGCACAGGCACATGCAAAGTGTTCACAAGTACACACACGCACGCACGCACGCACACACACACAGACACACTTGTCCTCCCCTTTACCTCCATGCTACCATTTTGCTTCACATTGTATATCTGTAGAGCAGGGGTGGGTAACCGTGCTGAGAGTGTGCAGGCTTTCTTTCCAATCAAAGTCTTCACCAGGTGATTTCACTGATTAGTTCCTCCTCTCTGGTTGAAGGT
>OMOV01031967.1:0-16725 GCA_900312565.1 Beryx splendens | reverse complement strand
CCCCAACCTGCACCAGTCAGACGCTGTCCGCCCCTCTCCTCTCCTCTCCTCTCAATAATATTTTTTTCCCCCTTTGCCCTGTCAGACCTAGCTGGCGGTCCCTCATGACCACGTCTGACGTGAAGACTCAAAGTATGCAGTTTATTGGCATAGACCGCCTGGTCAAACTGATACTTCTACAGCCTGGCATCATCCTTGGCATCTGGAGGGTAATTCCTTAACAACCATAGCACGTTACATAATTTGTTAGCTTATTGTGGCTAAATATGGATGAGATCAGTGGAATTTTAACCAAAAGTGACTTCTTTGAATTAGGCAGCTAAATGAGCTAAACAAACAGGAAAATGTACACTGTGTAAAAAAGCTAAGCTAACTGATGCCTGTGTCTGCAGACTGACAGCTCTATTGCCTTTGCCATGGTCAGCCTCCACTTCCACAAGCTGGTGGAGAAGAGTGTCCTGGGATCCCCCGTTTGGTAGGCTACCCTCTGGCAGGCACCTCTTATTCATTTGCTTAAATGGCGGGCACTGCATTGCCAACAGATGGTTTGGGCCCAAATGCAAAGGATGCGATAATTGACACGAGTAGTTCGATGCTCCTGATGTGACCCGTCTGTGATGCAATGCGGGCATCAGATTTGAAGCGTCAGCAGCACTGGCACCTGCATTTCACCACTGCAATGTATCAGATTTTCTTCAAAGTAATATAAAAGATGGCCTGAGCTACAGTCTGCTTCTCATATTTGGAGACCAGCTAGTAGACCAGCTACTACTATTTGGGTGGAAGGAAGACCTGCATACTCTAGGATACGATGGCACATGATTGAGAACCAGTGAGCTAGACTACAGTGTTCATATGTTTTACATCTGAAAAATTGTATGCTACCAGCTGAATTACCTGACCAGTTTGCTGCCACGGAATCAGCTTTGTGAGTTAAAGCCTCTAAATAAGTCAAAGGTCACTGTGGTTCCAGAACCGTTATGTATAGACCGCGGTTTGGAGTTGAGCCGACACATCAAGGAGGTTGGACATGCCACTCGACGCTTTTAGTGTGCTTTGGGCCATTGAAAGCAATATTTGAAAATCCATGCACCTGATGCATCTTTGGACTTTGATCTACCTTTGGGCTTTACAAGGTCATGGTAAACATTCCCTTACGTGGCATAAGGCGACTTACTATAGACTTGTTTCCAAGTGTTGTGAATACTTTATGCATGTTTTTGGATGAGATGCAAATCACAGCAGAATATTGTCTTATTATGTTAATGTGATGTGAAAACATATTTGTCATTTGGAACATAACTGTCTTACTAGGGATTACTTTTGTCTTGGTTCTGTTAGATTGTCAGATACATAGTGAGTGAGTAGTGAGTCATTTGCAAAATGATTGTACAGCTACACCTATTGTGAGTCTTGTACGTGAACATAGTGTGGGCACAGCCCCCTCTCCTGGTTACTGGTGAGAGCACAATGCTACAGCACCTTATGGTTACAGTTGAAAGAATCCACTGGAAATGGTCCTGAATCTCTGAAATGATAATGCTGTTCACTTGCTTCAGTTTTCCTCTAACGTTTATCACTTTTTCCCCCGCCTGCAGCCCCTACGCTGAGCCAGAGTACAAACCCCCTTTTGATGACATCGACCCCGACTACGGTCTCCATGGTTACTCACTACACATTGTTCTCCACAACACTGTGACGGAGATCATGTCCGGCAACTTCTCCAACCTCTTCTGCAACAGAAGTAAATTATTTTTACTCCTACTTACAAGATGACACTATGAAATGCTACTGGCAATATAAAGGGTACCTGCAGGCCATTAAAAAGTCTGAAAAAGTTTAATTATATGATCTAAATTTAAGGTAACATTAAAAAGGTCGTGAACAGTTGAATTTGGCTTTCTGATGCCCTGTTTGTGAGGTGAATGTACTTGGATGACTTCGATGCCCTCGAGATTTAAGCTCATGCAGATCAGTCAGCTGATCTAACATCACAGTGTGAGAACTGACTTGCCTCTTGGCTGTGTGATGTTGTCATTGACCAGGTCATATCCAAAACGGCCTAATCCACCTGACTGCCATTAGCAGGACCGACTCGTCGCAGCACACGCCCCTGTCAAGCAACATCAGCCTGCCCTGGAGGTGCAAGGCCATCGAGGGCACAGTGGAGGTACCAGTTGCACTGTATAACTGTGTTATTGGTACAGTAAAAAAAAAGTCCACGTTAAAAGTATAGCACAGAGTTGGGGCCCGAATCACTCCTTTCCTGTCTCTGGACATAGAAGAACATACTTGGAAGTCCAGCCTAATGGATGTATGCTGGGATAAATTCACGCTGAAATGTCGGTCTATCATTTTTACTGAAACCCTAATGAGGTTTCAACATCGATAGTCTACGTAGAAAAGAGGTGTTCAGACTCCCTTTTTGTTTGTTTCTTTCTTCCTGTCTCCCTTTCTGTCTTGGTAGAACTGCTGCATGATGAGCCTGACTCTGCTGGATGAGTCCCAGAAACCCTTCTGGTGTGTGAGCTCTCCCGTTTCCCTGGTGCTGGCCAAGACGCCCTTCCACTGCGACTACGACGGCCAGCACTTCATGATCCACTACAATGACTCAGAAGGCTCGGTGAAGATGAAGCTCATCTGGATGCAGGAACAGAAGCAGTTCTTCCTTGTCAGTCTCATTGCCTATGTGGCCGTTAACAAAGTCAACAAGTATTTCAGTAGAGATTACTGAACCTGCGTTTTTTTCTGCTGTGCTGAGTTCCTTTAAAAACGGATTGATTTGAGTTTGTGTTCTGTGATTGGAACAAGTTTTGAGGTTTTCATCTTTGCAGCTTTGACACTGCGACTTTGCTTCATATTTTTGATTATTCATGTGATTTGTCTACACAACTTTATGCTTTGTGCATAGCTTGGGTATTTGTTATACAAAACACAAAAGAAAATCGCGTTCTGTAAGAATGTAAAGAGAAGAAAATATATTACAAGTTTGTGCTGTTGGAGCTTCATCTGTTAGTCCAAGCAGTTTGGACTCTTCATTCTTGAGGAAAGTATTTCTTGTTTGTAATTTGTTCATAATGCAGTAAATGTGTTATTGCTCTTGTAAGCCTTTTGTTAAACTTTGTTGAACAAACATGTCTTCATCATATCTATGCAGTCCGGTAACACAAACGCGGCTTGCATATACATTAGAGCCTGAAGGGTTGAATGTCAACCTTTTTGTTGGATTTAAAGTCACAAAGCGTAGACGCGCAGATGTGGGTATTTATCATGGTGACAACAGATTAGACCTCGTAGCCTAGTAGAATGCACATTGAATATTCCATCATATACTGTCTACTTTATATTTAAATAGAAATTTGAGGCTTAGAGGTGATCCCGGTCATTTCCAATTTTACTCAGCCTTTTGTGTACTGTGAAGTCTAATGAATCAAATACCATCTATCTTTACATATGAAAAGTGGTTATTTTACCGGTGAACAGGATCTGATGCAACTATCCCTTGTGCCGTATAGGGTCGTTATGCAGAAACCCTGCTTGGATGTTAGAAGAAAAGGGATTGAGTGAGAAGGTATGTCATTGAGGCTAACAAGTGGAAACCTCCATCACAGATGTTTCCTTGAATTTCAGCACCTTCAGAAGGCTCAAAATTTAATTCTGCGGTCTTGGAGCCGTCTCCCTCCAAACCTCTCAACACTTAGAAGACCTATGCTCACTTGCACTATCCTGACATTGCATCTAGACTTTGGCTTGAACCGTGCCACAACATTTCACCCAGTATTTTCCAAATGTCACGCTAAAAAATAGCTAAAAGGATGAGTGATCCTTCTAGAATCAGCCAGGAAACAGAAATTTAATTATTGTATTAGCAAACCATAGATTTACAAAAACTGAAAGTATTAAGAGCTGAGGACGCCCAGTTCTGCTAACATACTGTAGCTTTGCCATAACAAAAAAAAAAAGTCAAATTCAGTCTTGGATTTCCATATTCGGTCTCCTTTCTTCTCTGTTAACTTTCAATTGCACTTCAACAGCTTGTTATACCACCAAGTACTGCTGATTTCACAAAATTGTGTGAGATCAAGTTGAAGTTGAAGTTGAAGTTGATATGTCTTCACAGCAGACCCATGTTAAATCTTCAACCAGCCAATACTTGAGGATTTGGGTTGATGTAAGGGCTTTAATGGTTACTCGCTCCAATAATGAATATAATCCTACAGTAGATGCCTCCATATTGTAAAAATCTACTGAGCTAAGTTTCTTCCAGTTCTCCTGTTGTCTCTGCTTAGTTTTAGAAACTGGTACATCTTGCCACTTCTGCCTAGTGATGTATTTGCTCTGCTGCAGTGTTTGCTGAACTGCTTCTTAAGGGGTCCAGTGGTTAGAGTAGGTGCCAAACGTCTTACTGTTTGCATCAACTCTGGTCTTAGTTTTGGCAATTTGAAGACTTTATTGCCATTCAAATCAAAGTTTTAGAAATGTGCGCTCATGTTTTTACAGGATTTAAGCAAAAATAAATAAATGTCTGGTAGAGGGTAAATAGCTGTTTGACTATAACCACTAGCTACATGAAAGTTCTGCTGCTTTGTATTATCCAGGCCAGTTAGGTTTTGTTCGGTATTTTCCTCTTGTCATGGCAGTTTCCCTTAACACCAACCGCCATTACCTCAATTGCATTGTCAGCCATTATGCAATCACTTTTGGATGAAAATTGAGTTTAATGTCCACACCCTGGGCAAGTCTTGCAATAGAGATAGAATTAGTTTGGGAGCATTTGTTGGAAGCAGTTGCCTTGCTGCTGATGGGCCAGCACTGCTGATGGCAATAAAACAAGGCTGGCCTTGGGGTAATAGGATTTCAGAGGCTTCCCTTCCTATTCTCAGTGGGGGTCACCATCACCTTGAAAATATGCTTATTTTTCCACACACATCACCAACTACCTTGGCACTCTGTCCAGATTCATTTGGGGAAATGAGCCAGAGGGAAAGAGAGGGGCTACAGTATGGGTGATGAATTGGCTTTTGTCACGAGATGCACAATTGAGCTGAGACTATAGCCTGAAGGGAGAGTGGGTTGGGGAGAGGGAGACACTATCTGAATGTTAAAGACTCCATATGTTGTCATATCGCTTGAACATTTTTACAGGTTCTCAGCTCCATAACCGCATCCACCACTGGACTGCATTTCTAATGAAGGAGAGTATCAGAACGGCCAAGCATAGGGAGGGGAGCCATACAGTCATCCTACATTAGATTGTTTAGAATGGATTCATACACTTAATACACGGACAAATGATTTATGCCATTACCTGGACTGAATGATGTGTACAATGTCTGACTCTCAAGTTACAAGTGTGTTACAACACATTTTCATTACAGTGACCTTCATACCCCTATTTGCTGTCACATCAACTGTTGCAAACTGCCAATCCTTCATTCCCATTTTATTAGAAAAACCATGGGCCCAAGGGTATTGTGGGCTGGTAATGTCTTCCCAAGAACATACAGCCAGTTATCCAAACAGTCCAGTCAGAGTAATGGCTAATCAAACGATATGGATTTAGGGGCAGGGGCCATTTGATTTGTAAGGAGCCTTGACTGGCAGCATGTTCTATAGCTCTGGGGGACCTGAAAAAACTTTTCAGGTCAAAAGATTTTTAACTGTGCCTCTAAAGTGATTTGTCTGAGTGCTATGAGTGCTACATTTGAAGAATTAAAATAAGAAAAAAATCAAGTTTGTTCAAGAGCAAAATTACACTTTATTAAATATAGTTTAATATTAGTTGTTCTCCAGTAGATGGCTCTCTTCAGTAACCAATGAGAATCCATAAAATGGCTAAATGTTTTTTCAATTTCTAAATTCTTTCAGTCTGTCTAAAGGCAATTGCAGAAAAGTTTGGAAACCTTGCAGATGATTTATAGCAATATTTTCTCAACTCATGATGAATAACCTTTTGTGTGGATCATTTTGCTGTCTCCTGCCCGCGGTCGAGCTGAGCCACCAAAAGTTCATCCACCCATCCATCCTCGACCTGTGAGCCGGCAATAAGACGCACTGTTCTGTCATCTTCAGTTTGAGCCTCTGATGGGACCCCTACTCTATCAACTTAACTTTGCCTAATGAGTTTATTTTGAAAGAAATACATTCATTTTTTACACTTATAATTTGTTTTGCCATCTTTTAAATAAGACTTTCTATCATCACATTGTAGCCCATTCCCCAAAAAACACTTCCCTACACCTTACCTTGGTTCTTAATTTTACTATTATGTAATTTCATGTTTTTGCCATTTTTTTTTTTTAACCAACAGTGTTTTTATCTAGGCAAGCCGATGTTACAAGAATACACTCCTATGTTGCTGAAAGTCTTGTTTTGACTACTTTCTGCCCAACTTGACTAAAGCCACACATCTAGACAACATATGCCAAGTTAATGAACATGCTGTTGCCTTCATGTAAGGGTATTGCTTGTAGCCTTTATTCTACCGTGCCTGTACATTGACACCGGATCAAAAATAGGTCCACCTCAGATTAAAACATTTGGTCATATCCTAAATTACATTAGAGCGCTCCAGAGCCAGTTCATGAAACAAAAACGTTAACATTTTGCCATGATAATTTGATAACACTATGCAGAATTAGTATCTAAGGTGTGTGTCATAGCAAATTCCTGTTCACTGCCCACAAATGCACCTGTTTAGAAATAGACTCAGTGCCACTGACTGATAACTAGACATCATCAGTATGTAAATCAAGCAGGTTAACTCAAGTTGGATATCTAAAAATAAAGTTATAAGAAGTACACAAAATTAGAATGACCGTCTATGCCAATATATATTCATAGCCTACCTTAAATGGGGGGAAAAGGCCTACTATGGACACAGATACTAAGATATGAATAAATATACAATGGTAAATAGAATCAGGTGCATAGGGCTATATGTATAGCTAGCTTACAAGCTACATATTTGATGAGCAGAGAAGTGGCTAGCTGGTTTGCTCAGAAAGCCAAAAACCTACTGTGAAAGGTGAAGTGAACTGATTCCTAGTAGATAGGACCCAAAGGGCTGGGCAGTCACAGTAACCTAAATCTGGACACAAATGTATCTCATAAGAACATTTACTTTTACTTATAACCGTATTGAATGGACGTACACCCAGACCACAACAATAGTTTTCAAATGTCTACCTTTTTGTTGCACAGTTATGTATTTAGAGATTATTTGCTTGCAGCTAATGGACCTCCATGATGGCACCGGTTGCATAACTGTAAAACCTCTGTTCCATTCAGGATATTCAGGAAGTATTGGTGTAGTACAGGTGATAACGATTTGTCAACCTGTACAGGTCATATCATACATTGATAAATCTATTGTAACATATTATTAGCATTAGAGAGGCAATCTTACTTTGATTTATTTTTTATCCTTTGTTATATTTTTTCATTCTTTGTTTGCTAACAAACAACTCTATTCTTTGCTGTTGTTACATCCCAGTTTCCTCTCGGGGATCAAGACTTGGATCAAGGCTGCTCAGAGGTATCTGAGAGAGAGAAAGTGAGCGAGCAAACGTGTGTGTATGTGTTACATTGACCAGTGGTTGTAAACCCTTCCTGAAGGGGAAGCTTTCAGTCTTATACATACAGTATGAACCTCACCTGGCCAGTCAGAAACACTAGGATACCTGATGGACAGAGAAATGAAATCTGGGTGGCAGTATAGTCTAGTTAGACTATACTGTATAGACTATAGTATATAGTATAGTCTAGTTAGACTCTACTGCCAGGACACATGCTGTAGCTGTTGCTGTAATTGAACGTGAGACTCAAAAGACACTCAAGTGTCCTTGAGCAAGACCTCCCAACCTGCTCACTCATTGTAAGTCACTCTACATAACACCCCATTCACATCTTGAATGATAGCTATAAACTGTAATGATAAGTTGTTGTTCAAGCTCTGCAACACATTCTTCACACTGCAACAATATCTGTTCAGCTGCTCAGCAAATGAAGGATCACTGCAGTGAGCAACTGAATTGTCGGCCCCTTTCTCTCTGACAACTTAAATCTGATTGGTTGAAAATGTTTTACCTCAAAAAATCTCAAAATAACCTTAAAAAAAATCAATCTTTTGTTTATGTTTTGGATGCTTTTATACTAGTAGGGTTGTAGTGATATGCTTGTGATAAAGGGCTATATAAATGAATGAACTTGAACTTGAATAATATTCAATTCCTAAGCAAGTCTCAATGTGGCACATTCATTTAGAACAACTACAGACTTGTATGTCAGAGCCATGTGGTTATCTGGAATTAATCAACACCCCTCCAGCCAATCAGAATCAAGTATTCATCCAGGCCATTGTATAATAAACATTAGTGTATGATATTTTGAGAGCTGACTTGTTTTGTCATGTCGTATTTCCTCTAGCAGGAGAAAGTTGAGCCAGTTTTGAGGGAAGTGGCAGAAAATATTAGTGATAGGCAGGTAAGGCACCCTCGAGCAGGGAAATGCTAATATGAAGAAAGTGAATTGTTTTTTTAACCGTAATGTTGTCCATTCTAATATCAAATATATATATATAAATATATATATATAAATGGGTATATATATATATATATATATATATTTGTTGTTGGTGTAAATAATGATAAAAACACCATCAGAAATTGGGTTCCAGCAATAAAATTACTTGGATCCTTAAAAAGATACTAGAGGTTGTCAGTATATTTGCTAGTGCCAGTATAGGTTCATACTTTTATGGTGTAGTGTATTTTCAATATGTATTGCTTTGCTCCTTGTATCCCATGATGTATGGCCTGTGTCCTACTTGTATTTGCACTATTGTATCTTGATTGGCTGAGGCCCCATGATGCCATGATTTAACGCACCTGTAGGTACAAGTCAGGATTAACTCTGAGGAAGGCTTTTGTAGCCGACACACGTTGGTTTATCCTACCTATGAAAAACGGCTTTATAATTTTTTGCATCGCCTGCAAGTCAGAGCCAGAGGGCATGGGTGGAAGTCAGAAAGGCCGTCAACACCAGAACACTGAGAAAGTGGAAAAAGCCCTGATGCCCTGGCCCTGATGCTGAAACTCCAGGAAAAGAGGATTAAAGGGAGGTTTGAGAGACAGAGGAGGATGTTGATGCAGCCTCCCCCTCACATTAAGAAGGAACTGGAGAAGAAGCTGAAGGAACAGCAGAGTAAGGTGGAAGAGCAGACACGAGAGCTGGAGGATAAAAGAAAGATCAAGTAGCAGCGAGCAAGAGAGGACATGCTGGCAGAGAAGGAAAGGGAGGAGAGGGAAAGAGGAGAGAAGAGGAGAGGAAGAAGCAGGAGAGAGAAAGAGGAGAGAGAATGGAATGAAAAAGAGGAGAGAGAAAGAGAGAGAAGAGGAGAGGAAGAAGCAGGAGAGAGAAAGAGGAGAGAGAAAGGAATGAAAAGGAGGAGAGAAAGAGGAGAGGAAGAAGCAGGAGAGAGAAAGAGAGGAGAGAGAAAGGAATGAAAAGGAAGAGAGAGGAGAGAGAAGAGGAGAGGAAGAAACAGGAGAGAGAAAGAAGAGAGAAAGGAATGAAAAGGAGGACAAAGAAAGATTATATCAATTATATCAAAACACTATGGAATATCATAAACAGCTTCATAACCTTTATGTGGGACAGTCCAGATACGCTGTGTGCCAAATGTGATGATTGTACAAAATGTCTAGGAGGAAGCGAAAAATGTGTTTTCAACAAAATTAAAAATGCTGGAAAACCTTGCGGGCTGAAATGGGAGGGGCCTATATGAATAGATGCAGCCTGACCCAAGGAATCCTGCAACAAAGGAATTGTGTTTCTATGATTTACAGTCACCGAGTTATAACAATTTCAAAGATTTCTATAGCGACCCCCATGGGCTGTAGGGGGGCCTAATATACATACTGTAAATTGGCATAACTCATTTGGGCTAACTCAGCCATATTTGGCACACATTTGTCCGGTTCAACTCTGAGGTAGCATGCAAAACTTGGTGTCATTTGGCCTATTGGTGGTGCTATAGCAACGTCATAACTTTAAATCGCCATGCAAATCCATTGCATTTATATTATATCTCAGTCACTGTATACAATGCAAACTCCGTTCAAGTTTCAAAACACTCAGTATGCCACAGGGATCACACTTGCACATTGGACCACATGACACATTCACCCCAGAGATCATCAGGTGCTTGCAACCCGCCAGTTGCCGATTGCGGCTATATATTTTTCTTGATTTTGCTCTTGTTTGTGCTCTTTTGCAAAGTAATTACAAGGCTGCATGTGTTAATCAAATAAAAGAGTTTAACTGCATATAATGATTAAGAAAGAATCTACAGCAAGGCCTGCCATTAAATGGGTAAATTTAGAGACATAAAGCTTCATTAAGCCCATCTCTCTTAATTTCTTAACAGGCTAATCTTGGAAGAAAATTGCTTCCATTTTTAGCCCTTAATTCTGTCCCTGGTGAGTGACCAGCTGTGTCCGCAAACGATTCAGCCATGGAAACAAATGACACAGTCTTTATTTAGCTCTCTCAGTGGAGGAAAACAATGATCTTATAATGAAATCTAACAGGAAAAAAGATTGATTCTGTGTGTGTATGTGTTCATGAGCACCTGTGTCTACATGCATGCAAGTAAAGCAGGGATGGCTTTTGTGTATGTGTGTATAACCAGCTTTCTGTGATTAAAAAAAAAATACAGAAGCATCTATACCAGCATGCATGTAAAAGCTCACATAGTCCTGCAGTATATGTTCTCTCCAGGTATTTCACCAGTTGCTCAGAGCAGCAGCTATACCTGTTGCAGTTAATTCTGCTTGTCAGACTGAGGGAACTGACACATGAAAGAGTTGGTCTCAGTGATAATTAAGGCTGCGTATAATAGTCTTTTCGCTAAACTTAATCTTTTTCATTTACTGTATGCTTTCTGAACTGCCACTGACGCTGTCTGAAAAGAATATGACTGGACTCAATTCACATCCCTCGAAATCTAGCCAGTCTGGGACTGGCCAATTAAGAAGCAGTCATAAGAGTCTGGCCCCACATTAATGAGTCCATAGGCCTCCGAATTTGTCATTGATTTGGATGGAATGCTGTTGTCCCACACCTAGTACTCCTCACTCACTGCCCCTTTTGGGGACAACCAATGCAAGTGAGGTCATTGTGGTTAATTATGCTGGTAATAATGACGGAAACATTAACTACAACAGCCCAAAACATCTGTGTTAAAAGCCTCTTCAGAAATTGCATTCTGTCTTTCCATTCAGAAATTTCATGACCTGTGGAACTGAAATGTCTTGTTTGACTGATGCCAACTGTTGACAGCGCTGGAATTGAATCTGCTACCCCAGACCCACAATCCTCCTCTCTTCACCTTCTCTCAGCTCCCCCAGCCCCTCTGATCCCTATGGGAGGGGGGCCACTGGGTAGTGGGAAAGCCTCCAGGGGTGACAGTATTGTAACAAGCTTATTATGCCCAGTATGATCCTTGGTTTAGACTCTCCTTTTAAACAGTGCATTGGGGAAAAAATCTGTTTACATCATGCTGCTACTCATCCGGTGGCTGCCAGTGATCAATGAGCAGTGTGGCAGGAGTGACACTCCTTCTGCAAGGTCCAGCAATGTCTCAGTCTGTAAAGATATAAGGGCATATTTCTGACATCCAGGCATTAATGATCACAGCTCTGCTACCTATCTGTGGTCTTTGACCTTTAGGACGTAGTTCCATTCGTAGCGGAAGAACGTATTTACAGTAAATTTGTGGCAGAGGAACGTATTTGAATTTCGTTGTGTGGGAACGTAAATTCAGTTTATGGTGGGAAAATGTTATTTTCCCATATACAGTATGTCCACAGCACGTAATTCACCGTTTTAGAGTTTGTGTTCATTTCACGTATTTGTGTGAGATCATATTGTTTCGGTTCACTTTCAGTTCAAGTCAATTCAAAAGTGCAAATGTAAAGTGTTTCATTAAATATTAGTCTCTTTTTTTTCGTCTTTCAGAATTCAGCTTCGATGCCTCTGGATGCCACTTTCTTGACATCCAGGTCTTATAATGCTGATCATTTACATGGGCAGTATGTGGTTGTGGTGTTCTTCTCTCTTCTGAACATTATTGCTAATATAGGGGAGATGGTGAATGCTCTTTGTGGGGTCAAAACTATTGAAAAAATTGACACATCTGTTAGTATTTGTGAATGAATCACCCACCATATTACCACTGCCACTCTCTCCCTCACACAACTTACTCTGTGAGTCAGAGAGAGAGATTGATGCTATGAGTCAGCGCAATACCAAGTATAGAAAACACTTTTCACAACTTCCCACAGTCTACAAAGTCAACTTACACTCTCAGCAGCATCCTGTCACTGTCTGGTCTCCCAGCAGATGTTGAGTAGGCAGGTACAGGCTTCCCAGATCTTAACCCAATTGAGCATTTATGAGAGTTCCTATGCTGGGATTTTCTATAAGATGCAGCGCCCCTAAGATCACCTGAGATGATCATGAGTAAGGAGAGGATTAGTAGAGACAGGCATTGTTCTCAAAGAAGCAAATTGACTAAAATCAGGTCAGGAAAAGCAGCACACAGCCGCCCCTGTCCTGGAGGGAATTCTTCATTCGGATGTTTCCATTATTTTGTCCAAACCCTGTCCTGTACATTGCATGTGACAGTTTGTGGTATTTCATATTATGCAACATTTTTCATGTCTGGAATAGCCTTGACCTAGCTTTCACTGTGGAAAACATTAATGTGCATCAATCTAAAGCCTCTTTCACACATAGTTCCCAGTAAATTAGTGGGATAACCTTTCAGGCACGGCTAGTGATTTTCACTATTCACACATGCAGCTACATTCAATAACAATGTTACTGCTTTCATTCACAACACAGCCGTACCAGCACTTTCCCTGATATGTTAAGCCCCTTTCACACATGCAGCCCATCCATGAAATGTCAGGAACATTTCCTGCTGACGAAAGACGCTTTCACGTGGTGTGAGGGAACCAATCACAAGACTCCGCCGATGACATATTTGAATCTGCGACTTGTTTGCCTCACGAGTGATTTGATAACTTAAGCAATACAAGTTCTTTTGTTTGCACAGCTCCTTTTTTCAAGAATGGCTGGAAACTGGACAGATTCGGAAATAAGGGAGCTCCTCTCAGTCCGCGCAGAGGGTGAAATTGATTGGCAGCTGTCTGGAACAGTTAGAGATGCTGCAGTGTACGACAAAATAACAGGAATTCTACGTGAGTGCGGCATAATGAGGGAGAAGACCCAGGTCTTAAGTAAGCTGAAAAGTCTTCGGAAAAAGTTTTTACAGATAAATGACCACCACGGGAAGAGTGGCAGCGAGAGACTGAACTGCCCCATCTATTCTGGCATTGCCATGGCACGTGTGAAAAGGTGCAAGACAGAAATGTTCCTGAATGTAGCTGCATGTGTGAATAGTGAAAATCACGATTGGTGCCTGAAAGGTTATCCCAGTAATTTACTGGGAACTATGTGTGAAAGAGGCTTTACTTGGTCTTCAGGTGGGAAATTGGCTGTGCAGATTTCCCTGAATATCGATCCCTGCTCCCATTCACACATGACCCCATGCAGGAAATGTTCCTGAACATTTCAGGGACAGGCTGCATGTGTGAAAGGGGCTTTAAATACAGTGCAGATTTGTGTGCTGCAGAAAACAGACAGGCTTCACAGAAAACAGGCAGGGCTTTGCTAGTATACAGAGTTCCTGAAACAATTGGTTTTAGTGCAAAGGTCTGCGCCTGAGGCTAACTGTATTGATCTGAACCACTATTGAGAGAGAGAGAGACAGAGAGAGGTGGAGAGAGATAAAGCCAAAAAGAGAGAGAAAAGCACTGAAGCCCAGTTTTGAGGCACACAAAGACGCCGCCCTCATTACATGTGAACTGGCATGCCGAGGCTTTCCCGCTGGATGTCAGGAGTACCCGCTCCAAAAGCCTGTGTTTGATTGTGTGTTTTGATGGCAAATCCTCTGTTGCGGCGCTGAATCTAAAGGGCATGTTTGTGGCATGTCAGTGATATTTTTGGTCAATTACACCCAACCAGGCGCTGTTTATCTGTCGCTCGGTGCTCTGTAAACTCTCTCTACAGTGCAATGAATTATTGAAAACCCACTGGTTAGTTCTGTCTACGACACGGTAGTGTGTTGTTTAGACTTTTGACATTGGGAGACTCCCAGGAGACCATTACTCATCGCTTGTCTCTGCTTTGTTACTGTGAAGTGCAACGTTGAGTTCTCTATTGCCAGCTTACAGCACTGACTGAAATGAAGACTTAAATGGAGATGGTCTGGGGTCAAATCACTACTATTTATCTGTGTGGCCTTTTTCCTTGGGAATCAGGTTTTCGTGAAAGTTACCCATGAAATGGAGCACTGGGCACTTGATTGAGCAAGACGTTGTACTATAAAACTACATTAGAGCATTAACACACGCGCATGCACATTCAACCAAGCCAGTCTGGTAGGATATGATTGCCTTTTAATCACTTCCCTGGCTGTTGTGGGGCCACCTGTGTGCTGACACCCATTAATGATGATGGCAATCACTGTGGCTGGGATAACATTTCCACATGCTTGCACCTGTCACAAGGCAAATCACGACAGATACGTTTGGCAGTCCGCCGCATACCTGGGCATTTCCTCTGAATCCAGCCAAATTGTGGCCAATCGTCACATTTTGATGCAGCTCAAGTGCAGTTTCTCTAATGACACCATATTCTGTTCATTTGCTTTTAATATCCGTTTGATTGCTGATTCTGTCTGTGTCTGTCTTCATGTTTTATGTTGCTGTCATGATCTGGTTTTATGGATCAAGGGGAAGTGATGAGATTCACCTCCGCTGTTGCTATGGCAATGACCCCTGCCTGAAGTATTCCTGACCCCATTGGCCATAGCACAAAAATACTGACCTTTGGGGAGGGAGACGTGAAGCATGTCGGCTGTTCTCTCTCACAGAAAGCAATTTCTGCTATCCCTCCACCATAGCACCTTACATGAACACAACCCGCGGTATCGCCAGGGAGTGAAGAGTTGTACATTAGATTATGCTCACCAGTTGCAGCAAAGAGGCATTCAATTAAGTGTTGTGAGAAGGAAGGATAAAACCTTTAGTGCAACGAGTGAGAGAGCACAGTCAGCGGTTTGGCAGTGTATAGTTAGCATCGCACACACTGCCCACAGTAATCCATAGCCCATAACACACACTCTACCAAAGTGGAATCAATGTGAAAGGTCAAGTATTGTGCACCTCGCTGTATTATGCTCTCATCTTGATCAAATGCATTTCCTTTTACTCACCTACTCTATGAATGTATAAGTGTATGTCAGCTCCACATGGGATTGATGAATGTTATTTTCCTACAACAACAATCCATGAGGTGCAGTATTAAATAATGACCCGACATAGCCAACTAATGAATGCAGCAAGTGACAGCTGGGGTGAGAGCTTTCTTTTTTTCCCCCTCTTACCTTGTGCAGCATGTGTGATGAGAGATCTCCATTTGCAGGCATGATGAAGATTGATACTATTAGGTGCCAGCATTCTCACTGGAGTCTCCACACTTCATGATCACTCACCTCCGGTATTAGCAAGATGAATGGTCTTCCCTTGTGTGGAGCTGGAGAAGTAATTTTCTCTTAACCTCACGTGAAGGCAGTGGTCAAAAAAATGACACGGAGGAAACGCAACTTAATAATGATTGCTGGGAATGGTAGGGATCATTTTTCATGTTGGCATAACTTGTCAGCCCGTAAACATTCCCTACAGTTTAAGTAGCTGTGTGGGTATTTTGCATGGAGATAAGAGGCTTTATCTCGAATCACAGTAAATCAAGGGCATAACAAAATACCCGCACTTACTGATTTGCCTATAACAAATTAACCTGTTATGGTAAGTGACATGGCATTTCCCAAGGTCTTTCATTTCTGGGTTTTTAATGTCTCCTGGCTATGTACTGACAGAGATGCTCTTTAGTGAGTTGGGCCCCTGGAGGAAGAGGAAGAAATGTAGAATGGCCACAAGAAGGCACTGAAGCACCTTGTGACTCCCAGGGCTTTGTCTGTTTTCCACAGAGAAGAGACACATATTGTACTGTACAGGTACTGTATGTCTCGAAAGGGTTTGTAGTGACATAGACCTGGGCTTGTGTTTCATTCAATTTATTTAATTTATATACAGTGCACAAGCTTTAATATTTGCCTGTTAAAACACTGAATAGAAAAGGAAGTGCCAGGATGTCATTCTGAGAATTGTATTGGTAATAACCCAACTCTGCTGGCTGACATGCTGTAAAACCTATTGTAATTTTTTTTTAGGTCTATAAGAGTTTGCCTGATAATCTCTTCTGTTGTTTCCCTCCAAAGCCTGTTGTGAGCGATCCAGCAGTCGCTATCCTTAAACCACCCTGATATTGATCCAGCAATTATGATAAACGGAATCACTACTTTTGGGATAATTGCTTTGCTCTCCAGGCAATTTTCTAGGCCAGAATAAGAGAATAAAAGATTTACAATGTATCTCCTCAGATTTTTGTTATCCTCCCAAAAAATCTCCACAAATAAAGCAAGGTTTAATCCTTTATTATTTCAGGATCTGCCAAATGTTCCCTTCCATACCTCAGGTTAGGAAGGGAACATTTGGCAGATCCTGAAATAATAAAGGATTAAACTTTGCTTTA
>OMOV01031883.1:2492-13093 GCA_900312565.1 Beryx splendens | reverse complement strand
CATCGGATGCTGCTATTATCTTTGCCATATATGTCCAAATTGTCTTGTGAGTCTTAAGTGTGTTTGTGTAATGTTTTGTAATGGGCTGCTAAACCAAATTGCCCTTCAGGGATAAATAAAGTCAGAATGTCTGAATCTGAGTCTTATTCCAGTGACCCTCTTTCATTATCTACTTTTGTTGTTGTCAAATATCTGACCAATTTGAAAGTGTGAACTTTTTGTGAGGAGCCATACCCGCTACCACAGTACACAGTGGTGGAAAGTAGTACATTTACTAAGGTACTCCACTGTAGTTACAAATTGAGATAACTTTACTTGAGATTTCCATTTGATGCTACTTTATACTTCCACTCCATTACATTTCAGGGGGAAATATTGTACTTTCTACTCCACTAGATTTATTTGACATTTATTTAGTTACTTTTCAGATGGAGATTAGAGAAATGATGAAAAACCATGAACGGAAATCGAACCCGTGGCGACTAGTCTGTCAACAGTTCATGAGGCAGCTACACATCAACAAATGTAACGTTATGTTTTGTGACACGTTCATGTTGTCACCGCATTTTTTTGTCACCGTTCGGGCTGAATATGTAAACATTTCATTTTTGCGAGTAAATGTAACGTTATGTTTTGTGACACGTTGATCGTTGATGTTATTAGTGCAAGTGTAGTACAGTTTGGCTGAAGTCCTCCATGTTGAAAAATCTGCCAAACTATAAACTGCTGTGATTGGTTGATTTCCCTGCCTCGAGAGCGATGGCGTGCAGCAGAGTTCCCTCCCACATGCAGCGGAGTTCCCGCCCACCACCGTCCGGCCGATCCATTGAGAAAGCTTACCACACAGACACACTATGATTACATTGATTTTGCTTCAGGGTATGGGCTTGACATTTATGTAAAAGTAGAAATAAATAGTTTCTAAAAAGAATAACACATTTCATGCTTTCCATATGTATTTCATGATATGTCCCAAATCATGCAGAAATACAATTATGGCTTCAAACTCAGCATCCTTCCTACTTTGTGATAATATTTCCAATCTATTTTGAACCATGTGGTCCAAAAGTAACGTTTAAGTAATTACACAAAAAACAGCAGGAATTTTCATCATACGCACGCACGACTGAAGACATATTTTGTGTTGACCAGTAGAGGGCAGCAGTGCGCTTTGGTTGCCTAGGTTCAGAAGGAAGGAAAACGAAGAAGAAATAGCAACGATGCTACTCCTAAACAGGCTTCTTTATAACGCTTACAACCTAAGCTAACGCCGTCTTGTTTAACGTTAACGTTAGTTTAGAAATAAGTAAACGTGCGATAAAATAGCCAACACGCTTGTCCCCGGAAAAAGGTAAGGTGATGTGGGTGTAAGAGAGAGGAGGAGGCAGTCGGAATTAGCTGGTGTTAGCTAGGAGTGTTGGTTGTCGACGATGATGACATCGCTAGCAACGACAGACCCAAACGAGCCAGTTCATGTAACGGTTATCTGTTATCTGTACAAACGTTGGCCGAGAAGTACACTTTCTATTGAAGTGGCCTTTGACTAGATAATTAAAAGTAGAGGCCAAACTTAATAATACTGTTCAATGATTTAAAAACTGCTGCTTGTCAACTTTGGTCAAAGCTAACATTGCTGAAAAACATAACAAATACCATCAAGTCATTGAGTTGTTCTTCCAATTATATCAAGGTTAGTTGATAAACTATAATAACGTCAGCTGAGATCATTCTGCCAGCTTGGATTAACTAGCTCTACCTATCTACCTAACTTAACATTACAAAGCTCTTGCATGCAGAGCCGTGTAGCTAACTAACTTTTGGTGGTACAATTGGTTTGCAGTGTTTACATGGCATGTGACGCTAACCTGCCTCTCTTTTGTACGCAGGGGACACCAAAGCCATGGCAGCTGCGCAGTCAGCTATAACGTTTGCAGTGTGCGTCTTGATGATTACAGAACTGATACTTGCCAAGAAGGACTACTATGATATACTGGGAGTGTCCAAAGATGCCACTGAGCGGCAGATAAAAAAGGCTTTCCACAAGCTCGCAATGAAATATCATCCTGATAAGAACAAGAGCCCAGACGCTGAAATGAAATTCAGGGAAATTGCTGAAGGTAGGGTTGATTCTTTTCCTATGGGATTAGTTTGGGTACTAAATTTCTGTTTTTCACACACTAGAATACAACTCTTCTAGTTTTAGTGAAAGTTGTAGTAGAAGTTTTGACCACATGAAGCAAAGTGTCCTGTTACAGTATGATTTGTTCTTTATGTGCAGGTGCAGCTACTCAACATGACATAACACTATGTAACTGTGGCCACAACTTCTCTGAATGTTGATGAGGCATTAATCTTGTCCAGACAGGCTCGTCTGAAACTTGTTCTTCTTTTTCACCTGCAGCGTATGAAACTTTATCAGATGAGAAGAGAAGAAGAGAGTATGACCAGCTTGGTCACACGGCATACTTCAATGGAGAGACACAAGGCAGACACAGGCAGAATGTCCACCAACCTTTCAACTTCAACTTTGACGACATATTCAAGGACTTCGACATCTACAGCCAGAACAGGCACGCCCGTCACAGGAAGCACTTCGAGGAGCACTCCAGGTCCCACCAGGAGGCCCACAGCAGACATAAGAGACACTTTCAAGGGGGTTTTGGGGCAGGTATCTTTGATGACATGTTTGACGACATGGAGAGGATGTTCACTTTTGACAGACACAATAAGCAGACTGAAAACAGGTTTCAGGGTGCATCAAAACAGCACTGCAGAACAGTGACGCAGCGCAGAGGAAATATGGTGACCACATACACAGACTGCACCGGGTCCTGAGATGGTCTACGAAATGACCTCAGACTCGAAGTTGCCTTAGGTGGATGCCATACTATTGCATTGATCAGATGGAAAATGCTAAGTTCATACGCTGTGGTTTTTGAACACTCAAACTGAGAGCGGAATGACTTTCAAGCTCAGAATAACAAGCAGTGAAGTTTACGTAGCTTAGGTCTAACTTCAAATAAGCTATGCTTTGTGGTCTGGTATTGTGTTGTCACTGTTCAAGCTACTCCCCGTGAGCGCTCATGGGCTCTTTTATAAATGATTGTTTTAGCTTTACTCTAATTGTTGAAGAAAGCTAATTGGGAATATTTTGTCAGTATTTTTGCAAGCACCTTCTTTTGATAGTGGCATTTGAAAACATTGTTAATTTTACTGTTTTGGGAAAAAAATAAGCTAGCCTAATTTTGCCAAAAACATCGATGTTTGAGTTTATCAACTCTCCCACTCTCTCTTTCTTTGTACAGTTTGTCGTTCCTATTGCATACGTTTTGCCATTGTGAGTCTCGAAACAGAACGAAAGGCAGGAAACAATAGCAACCACTCCAGTTTTGCTTATGGTTGTGAAATGCAGAACAATGTCAACACAAATCTGTGACTGCACACATTGACCGGTTTCACTGGTGTGTTTGAATTCTCACCACTTCTTGTTGAAATATTGATGTATGTCAGACAGAATACAAAGAATGTTAAGTGTCTAACCTAACTTGCAGTGGACCACTTGAGCTACAATCTGACTGCAGTAACGTTACACACAAGACAGGGCACAACCTAGTAGCATTTTTCCTACCATATCATCTGTTACCTCATTCCTGTAAACTAGTTACAGTGACATGCTCTGTAGAATTGTGATGTGCAATATTTAAAGCCCTCTATGTTTCCTATGATGATAGTCTATTATTGTTGTGAAAACATCCCATAGCACTTTCACTTTGGTGTAATATTCTGGATATGTGTGTTATACTCTGAAAGAATGTGTTTTTGTGAAATAAAAATAAATAGCAAATGGACATGCCTCCAATTTGTTATGGAGTTATTTTTTTTGCCCGTGTATATTTTTCACTTTTACGTCACTGGTATTGCTCAGGATAACGGCAGCACGAGGCACATTGGTAGCATGTGTCCTACATTCAACTTATGAATGAAGTTATGGTTTTGATTCGAAGCCCAGCCTATAAAATACTTTACCTTAAATAAAAACATCACACAAGGCTCGCGCATATTTTGGTACCCACACCTTAGTTACAGTTGTCATGGAAAATAATATTCCTTACACTGGTGCAGCATGAATGACGACGTCAACTGTAGGAAATGTAGTTTTGCAAATGACAAAGCCCTGTCGCGAGATCGTTAAGCTAGTCGTTGTAAAACTCAAACTCCCATGATGCAACACTGAATTATTGTGTGCGCAGTTGTTCGCAGCACCAGCGAGTGGCTAGTAGTACTAGCTGAGGGACATTGAATGACTTTGTACCCGTGTATTGCAGGGTAGTTGTCCATTTGACAGGTAGCGATTAGGATTATAACTATGGAGGCCCTCATACCTGTCATAAACAAACTGCAAGATGTATTTAATACGGTAGGCGCAGACATAATCCAGCTGCCGCAGATAGCTGTTGTTGGAACTCAGGTAAGAAACGCCAGTCTGCTAGTGATAATGCTAGCAAGCTAACTGTTAACCAGTTAGTTAGCTAACGCTAACTTACTGTTGTGGCTACGTTAACGTTAGTTCTGTTGCGTTGACGCAATTATCTTTCACTTTCATATACCATGCAGATGTAGCTGTTAAAGTTAGTTGCCGCTTTTTACAAGCACTTAACCAATTTAGCAATTTAAAGCTAAGTTGCATCTAGTTTCACTTACAAACCCAGTCCACTGTACGTTAACAATACTGTGCCTGACAGCTAAGGAACAAGCAAACATCCACAACGCGTTACAGTGATTTTATTTCCTCAAAATAAAATCCACTTCGACTTTGCTTTAACTCGGTCAGATTGCTGAATTGAAACGACACATCTTACCCCCCATTCTCCACACAGAACCTAGCCACCGTCTTTCTAGAAAACATGATGTGGAGGACAGCAGTGTGTTAAATAAAGTTTAGGACACTGCTGATGTAGCTATAGGCATACAGTAGCTTAATCAGCAGTGTCATAAACGTTATTTTCCATTCACACAAACCAGGCAGGACCAAAAACCTTTAGAGTCACGCTGTTCATCCAGCTACCTTGTGTTCACTGTGTATAGCCTAATTGGTTTAGTGTGATATCTTTTGCCTGACACGTTTACTTTCACTGGTCTACTAATAGGATGTCACCGTCTCAGACCTTTTGGCAGACAGTGACATGAAGCCAGCCACAGGACTCTTTCAACGCCTGGTCTCATATGTGTGTCCTTGTCAGTGCTCCTTTAGATTCAGATACACAAGGACATTCAGTTAAGGAAAGCTGTAACTTAGTCTAGATCCCAAGTCTTATTGATTACTTGGTTGTCCCTGTCAGGTCTATAACTAGGCCTGCAGAAATCAGTCAGAAACACCATTAGGCAACTACTGCAGAGGAAGCAACAGATTACAGTCTATTAAAGGAGAATCTAGCCTGGCTGTGTGAGATATTTGGGCTCACTAGGTCTCAAGAAGGGCTACTGTACTACACACAGCTTTGAAGTAACACCCAGCAGAGTGTCACATGCTGTCAAGCTGCATGTTGTGTAGGCTGACGATGGGAGGACCGACATCTGTGGTGAATGAGTCATACAGACTGTAGCTCTCACATTTGGCTTTGTTCTGTTTTAAGTATCGTTGTTGTTGTGTTTACAGAGTAGCGGGAAGAGTTCTGTGCTGGAGAGCCTGGTTGGCCGGGACCTCCTGCCACGTGGCACGGGCATCGTCACACGCCGGCCCCTCATCCTGCAGCTGGTGCACATCGACCCAGAGGACCGCAGGAAAACAAGCGAAGAGAATGGTAACTTCAAACCTTCACCCCTCCCTGCAGCTTCTGCCTGTTGCTGACTGCTCTGGTGTTGTTTTGGTTATAATGGCGGGTTGTTATATGTTAGGCTAATTCTCTCTCACCTCTCCTTTAATTCTGCATTAGAGGGTGTTTGCTTGACGGTGACGCTCCCTGTTTGTGTTTGTGTATGACAAGACGAGCTGAATTGTTTGTGGCACTGGCACAGTATTTCTTTTTTTTGGGATAGCCAGGTTTTGGTTTTGGGTGAAACCATATCAGGAAATGTTGGATCAAGCAAACTGAATATAGTTTATTCAATGAATCCAGTGAAGTGAATGCACAAGGATGTCACAGTCTGTGTGATTCAGCTGGGCAGGTCATATTAATTAAGCTGACGCTGAGTTCTGCAGTATCCTCCACCTCCACTGGCCAAGTACACAGCAGCTCATGAGACGTACTGTAAACAGCCGCTTTGCTTAGTTCTGAGATTTCCCTGCTGTGCGCTGTAGCAAAACAAATTAAAATTCACAACAGTGTGGAATATCATTCCATTGTGAAAGGAATGGTATTTTAACTCAGAATGAGCTCTGATATCATCCGCTTCTCAGTGAAAAGAAAATGGTACTGCACTCCTTTAAATCGTGTGGCCTGCGAATGGCCTCAGGGTGACTCTGCATTGCTGCAGAGTCTCATGCAGGAGCTGCAGTTAGCCAGGCTAACCCTCTTTTTCTCCTGTCATCTCTCTTCAACCACAGAATCCAATTCCAGGAAAAATGGACGCCTTTACAGAGGTCTCCTTTTCCTTGTTCTTTGCCTTTTGTTTGAATTTCGCAACCTCCTCTCTTTTGCCCAGTCTGCCCCCATCCCACCTTGTAATATTTGTGTAGCCTCACTTAAGCTGCCGAATCATGTGGCTTGGTATAATTCAGCTCACACATCCCCATTAAGGCTGGCCTCTGTTTCAGTTGAAGTTAGACAAAGAATTTAACCCTGTGGAGTAAATTATCTTAAGTTTGTAACGAGTTTTATAAATCATGGTAAGTATTGGCCCTTAAGGGCAAATATGTATTCCACACTGATTCCAACTTGCTCAAACAAACTTAGCATCCTTAAATACTTGCTGCCTCTGACATAACTAACAGACTCCACCCTTTTGATGTTGTTTCCTTAGTTTTGTAGCGGGGTTAATGATTTAAGCTGAAATAATGACTTTGTTTTGAAAGACCGATAGACCCTGTAGGTCTCTGCTTCCCATAATGTGCCGTGCTTGTTTTGCTTTAGGCTATACTTTGCTTCCATTACTGTTAGAAAACCAAGTCTCTCAGTATGTTTTTTTTTTTTTAAATCTCTGTGGATTTTTGATCTGAAGAGTATTCCCATCCCAGCTGAGCTCCCCTAGAGACATTTAACATGGTGACATTAATAGTGACAACACTGATCTCAAGGCCACATCTGTCAACCAAGCAGGGACTGACACCATCTGTCCTCGACTTTCCATTTTTACAGGCATCGACGGAGAGGAATGGGGCAAATTTCTACACACCAAAAGCAAGGTATTCCACTGTGTTCTCAGTCCCCCCGGTCTTCATGGCCTTGTTTGTTTGCCAGAAAACAATATTCTCAAAGGAGTTTCCCACCACTGCTGTAAATAGAAACATCTGAATATTTGATAAGGTGAGGGTCAGATAGTGAAACAGCAGTGCTATCTGTTCTGTATTGATTCCTTGACCTCTATGGAATGGATGATTTTGTGGTTTTGTGGAACGTCCACATTCTGTAATCACATCAGGCACACGCCCGTTCAGTCGCTAAAAATATTTACATGGCTGTAGCCTAGGGTTAATGTCCTCTTGGGGGGAATTGGTGAATTGGTGAATCCACAGGGAAAGTGCACAGTGTCTCTTGTGCTCCAAATGGATCCTCATGTCTGCACAAGGAAGCCCTTGTGATGTGCTCCTAATAGCATTGATACATCCTCGTAATAGTGTATTATTCTGTGAACAGGATCCTCTTGTCTGATCCCGTTTTGTGTCACCCTATCGTTTTCCAATGTCAAATTATGGGTTTTGCATTGTTTGATTATCAATGATTTACTGCAGATGAGCTTCAGAAAAAAGTCGCTCACTAACAGTAAATCACACTGAAATATATTTGGCCAACATGCTGTAGCCTTCATGCCTCATTGAACCATTTGTTCCACTCTCTGGTTTCATACACAGTAGCTAAAGGCCAAGTCCTTAATGTTTGTATGTGGTGGTTTTTATTGTCTTTTTAGATCTACACAGACTTTGAGGAGATCAGACAAGAAATCGAAGCTGAAACTGAAAGAATTTCTGGCAATAACAAGGTATGCTAATTAGGCCCATAAAGAGGGCACGTCAAATGTTGCCAAATAAGAAATTGTGAATTTGGAAATGGGAGGAGCTTTGAATTTCAACATCAACTTGAGGTTTTTAAATCAACCCCTTATGCAGTTCTGGACTCTAATTTTATGAAAATAATTGACTTTTTCTGTCTTTCCTCTAGGGCATTAGTGATGAGCCCATTCACCTGAAAGTCTTCTCACCGCACGTTGTGAACCTTACATTGGTGGATCTTCCTGGCATTACAAAGGTACAAAAGGTTTTCCTTTTGTTTCTGCTCGTCGAAACCAGCAGGACATATGAGCTGAAAACCACACTTCAGACTCATTTCATGGTTTGAAGTCAAAGTCTGTTTTTTTCCCCACACAGGTCCCAGTGGGAGACCAACCCAAAGACATAGAGATCCAGATCAGAGAGTTGATCCTGAAGTACATCGCCAACCCCAACTCCATCATCCTGGCTGTGACTGCTGCCAACACAGACATGGCCACCTCAGAGGCCCTCAAGGTGGCCCGCGAGGTCGACCCCGATGGTAAATGGCCTCCTTTTCTGCTCCTCTGTTTTCTGTTCTTTCTGTGTTTTCTTCTGTTTTCTGCATTTTATGCCTCATCAACCTATCCCCCTACATTTTGTCTTTTTTCCCCTCACTGTCTCTCTCTCCTCTATCCTCACGTACTTCTCAGCAAGAGTGTTTGATCACTTTTAAATCCTTTTACCAGATACTATTGGCCTTGCCTGCCAAAGCACTTGATTACTTGGAGCATGCAGGTACTGTGTTTGGTTGTCTTATAGCCATGTGTGTACGTCTGTGTGTTCAGGCAGGAGGACGCTAGCGGTGGTGACCAAACTGGATCTGATGGATGCTGGTACAGATGCCATGGATGTATTGATGGGCAGGGTCATCCCTGTCAAATTGGGCCTTATCGGCGTAGTCAACAGGTACTGCTGCACTGTTTTGCCGATGTTCGCCTCCATAGCACCCTGAATTGAGAGTTGGTATCAGTGAAACTCAAATACAGTCACACAGAGATGAATGAAGGGGGACAAAAAAGACTTGTAAGACCCGTACACCTCCACAACCCATTTTGTGTTGATGCATCTTCTTAGGAGCCAGCTGGATATCAACAATAAGAAATCGGTGACAGATGCCATCCGTGACGAATACGCCTTCCTACAGAAGAAGTACCCCTCCCTCGCGAACAGGAACGGAACCAAATACCTGGCCAGAACACTGAACAGGTGTGGGGCTGAAATGTATTCAAATTTGAGCCAGTTTTCAATTCAACAAAAACAACAGAGTCATTTATTAACCTTGTATATTTGAGGTTTGCTCACTTCCTGGTTGTGGGCCTCTGAATCAACGGTTGTCTTTTTTCCTTGTGGTAGGTTACTCATGCACCACATCCGAGATTGTCTTCCTGAGCTGAAGACTCGGATCAATGTGTTGGCAGCCCAGTACCAGTCCCTGCTCAGCAGTTACGGTGAACCTGTAGAAGATAAGAGTTCCACGTTGCTGCAGCTCATCACCAAGTTCGCTGCAGAGTACTGCCACACTATAGAGGGCACGGCCAAGTACATTGAGACAGCTGAACTGTGAGTTACGCAACTCTCATAAATGCATGTACCTCCATACACCACTAAGGGGTGCTAGCGCCTTTTGTTCCCACAATGGTCAAATTAAAAACAAATTCTGCCTGTATGTGGAATGTAGTTTTCCTCTCCTTTTTCAGATGTGGTGGAGCAAGAATCTGTTACATCTTCCATGAGACGTTTGGTCGCACACTGGAGTCAGTAGATCCTTTGGGTGGTCTGACAACCATCGATGTGCTCACAGCAATCAGAAATGCAACGGTGGGTTTCTGCTGTCTCTCTCCCAAGTTATAATCTCTGTCTTAACATATAAGCTTTTTGGCTTTTTGGAGAGACTGTTGGGTAATGTAGTGTGTGTGTGTGCAGGGCCCGAGGCCTGCTTTGTTTGTGCCTGAGGTTTCGTTTGAGTTGCTGGTGAAGAGGCAGGTGAAGCGTCTGGAGGAGCCCAGTCTGCGCTGTGTGGAGCTGGTTCACGAGGAGATGCAGAGGATTATCCAGCACTGCAGCAACTACAGCACACAGGTAGATGCACCTTGTTGCAGTATCAGCTATTTTCACACACTCTGCACACGACACTGCGCTGAGCACAGCGTAGTTCTATCAGCCCACTAAAATGTATCATGCTTGTTTGTCCGTCCCTGCAGGAGTTGCTGAGGTTTCCAAAGCTCCATGATGCCATAGTAGAAGTGGTCACGTCCCTTCTGAGAAAGAGACTACCAGTCACCAATGAAATGGTCAGTTGCTGTTCGCTATTAAATCTCTCTGCATCTTCAAGACCCCCGGGTATTTGTGATGGACTGTTGTGTTCAATTGATTCTATCTTTTCTTTTTTTTTTTTCTGCGACAACACCGGCTGGCA
>OMOV01031807.1:1332-13663 GCA_900312565.1 Beryx splendens | reverse complement strand
AGGCCGATCGATTGCTCATCCTTGGTGACCCGTATGTTAAGGCTGAATTTTGTAGGTCGCATTTTTGAAGGCTGAATTTTGTAGGTCGAATTTTTGAAGGCTGAATTTTGTAGGTCGAATTTTTGAAGGCTGAATTTTGTAGGTCGCATTTTTGAAGGCTGAATTTTGTAGGTCGAATTTTTGAAGGCTGAATTTTGTAGGTCGAATTTTTGAGCATCAGGCAAAAAATTCAGATGCATAATTTCGATGCAAAAAAATTCAGTGCTAGAAATTCAATGCCTTTTAAAATTCAAACTCCGGTGGCACAGATTTTCTTCCATACTCAAAGTAGCAGTACCGTAACAGTGCGAATAGACTCGCATTAAAAATCCAGGCGGCGGCTGACTTGACCGTGTTCTTCCAAATGACGGCTCACTTGACCGCAGTGCAGCAGGCGGCGCAGCCATGGTCAGCAAGCCAGGTTTCCGGGGAGCAGATGTTATTGGAGTCAATCAGTCTTTCTGCAAAAAAACACAGAGCTCGTTAAAAAAAAATGAAAGCATCGTAACGGTAGTTGTGTTACTGTAACCGAAATTGATTTCCTTGAAATTACAAGTGTGCTAGTGAGCTACATCTACATTGCTACCTAGACACAGGATGGCGTTAGCGTCCTGGCTAATAATCGCCTCTATATGAATGATCGTATTCCAATGCGATTATTCATGTGGAGTTTCCAGTAACGACAACCAACGACAGCTCAAGAAAGCTCAAATGTGTATTCTAACTACACTTGCTCACAACTAAATGCAGACACCGGCGAACGGTATAAACAAACACAGCTAACGTCTACTAGTTTACACCTACAGCGTAGCTAACGTTAGCGTTGGGCTAACAGATCAGGTAGCTACAGAAGTAGCTCTACTTTGGCACATTGGGAAAATAATAAATTCCCCCAAAAACAAAACAAACCACATAAATACTGCTGGTAGCCTTTTCCACTTCAGTCTTTCTTTTCTTGCTTTGTTCAGCAGTGCAGGCTGCTGCAGTTAGAGGTGGAACTTGAAATTTTGGCTGCACTTTCTCATTGTTGTGCAAGTAGCTCGCTAGCTTTATCAATTTAGCTCTAGCTTTGTGGAAGACGGACACGCGCAATGAACGCACGAGCAGAGTGCGCGCAGGTAGGCAGGTAGGTAGGTAGACAGGCAGGGTTATTTCAGGCCTGCGACAGCCACAGATGCCGGATTTTTTTCTTTTTATTGTCAGAGCATTTGATTTATTGATTTCTGTCGGGATGTACAGAGATTTTCAACAAATATAACAAAAAATGCTTCTAAAATAAATTACCCACCCTAGCTTTAAACAAACATTTTACGCCCAAGGGGAGAAACCTGGAAGGCTTCTGGCTTGGCCCATCAAGCAACTCCAATCAGAAAGAGCCATAAACTCAATTGAAGACGCGAAAGGTGAGGTGACTGTAGACCCCCAGAGATAAACGATACTTTCAAACAGTTTTACGAAACTCTGTACAGCTCTGAATATCCCCTTAAAGATGATGCTCAAACTAGATTTCTTGACAATCTTGAATTTCCTCATATCTCAGAGGACTTCAGGGGTAGCCTGGACGCCAGATTGTCAGCAGATGAAATATTAGAGGCAATCGATTCTATGAAGGCAGGTAAAACCGCTGGGCCAGATGGACTGCCTGTACAAACAGTTCAAACACAAACTCCAAGCTCCACTTCTAGAAATGTTTTTGGAATCATTTGAGAAGGATTTGCTCCCCCCATCTTTGAGAGGCGCCCCGATCACTCTAATTCTGAAACCATATAAACCAAGGGGCAGCTGTCAGTCATTTCGCCCCATTTCCCTCCTGCTCGCAGGTTGGAGGATTGTCTTCCATTTATAATAACACAAGACCAAAACGGATTTGTTAAAGGGTGTCAAGGGTTTCACAATATAAGGGGAGTATTAAATATCCTACATGAAAAAAGGGACTCTCCAGACTGCCATTCTGTCACTGGGTGCTGAAAAGGCTTTTAACAGAGTTGAGTGGCCTAATCTCTTTGAGGTTCTGACCCGTTTTGGCTGTGGGGAAATTTTCTGTGAATGGATAAAGCTTCTTTACACACAACATACGGCTGAAAGTCTCACCAACAACATTGTCTCTAATCCCTTCAATATTTTACGCCGAGCTCATCAAGGCTGCCTTTTGTCACCACTCCTATTCACTCTGGCCATAGAACTGTTTGCCGTAGCTGTCATGTCACACAGTTACATTTCTGGCATTAGATTAGGTCATCTGGACAATCGAACAGCGCTTTACGCCGATGATGTCATCCTTTCCCTAACAGACTTAACAAGGTCTATCCCAGCTCTCCTGGACGTCATCAAGACTTTTGGAAGCTTCTCTGGATATAAAATAAATAATTCCAAATCTTCATTGATGCTGCTCAATAATTTGTACAATGGTGAGGTCATGATGACATTTGAAGAAATTAAAGCAAAATTTGGTATCCCTAACAAACACTTTTTAAAATATTTGCAATTGAGAAGTTTTATTGCTGCAGCCCAAAGTCAAAAGTTAACTGTACCCCTCCTGTCTACTCTGGAGGAAGCAATTTCTAATTACTTGTATAGTAAAGGACAAATTTATTTTTTGTACAACATGTTGGTTTCTAGCTCTACTGACTCCTCTGTAGGCTGGCTGAATACTTGGAGGGAGGATATGCAGGAGGAGGTCTCCTTGGAAGAGTGGGGTACCGTATGCTTGGAGGCCTATGCTCAAATGGCGAATACAAGGTTACAGCTCCAATTTTCCAAAACAAAAAGAAAGCACTTATTAACATATGCTTGCTCCATGCTAAACGCCTCATAGCTTTATCATGGAAAAATGTAAATAGGCCGCACGTAGGTCAGTGGCTCCGGGAGATGTCATCCTGCCTGTCAATGGAGAAAATCACCTATATTTTGAAGGGTAAAAGGATTGATTCCATATGGGAACCATTCTTTCTCTTTATGGAAAATATGGGTATGTCTGAAGCGCCGCAAGGGGCTGAGGAAACGGGAAATGTTTAAGTGATGAGAGGTTGGGTATGAGGAGGAGAATAACCTTTTTCCTTTCTTAATTTTTGTTATTTATTTTTCACCTGTGTATAATTTTTTATTTGTACATTTTATTTAGTTATTTGTCCACAGTAATGTTTTGTCATTTATGCTTTTCAATATTGTCTTGATGTTTGTCTATATGTCTTACTACTATTGTTGAAAATCAATAAATACATTGTTCATAATTTGTTGATTCAAGTATGAGTGCTTGAGTGCTGGATTGGCGTCCATCCCGACACTATTGGTACATCTCTGTTTAACTGTCAACTCTTGGATATGGTCTCACTGCACGCGAGTGGCCAAACACTGTCCCAAGCCAGATTAAAGATGAATATTGCCATTTTAAAAATGCAATGAGTCAGATCCCTTGTCGTGGTTCCTGCTATAACATCCTATCACCAAAGTAAACCTGCAAGTCTGTGTTGTAGACATGTTCGCAAATTCATGACACGATGACAAAACTGAGACTCCGTTTCCGCACGTTTTCAGTTGCAGCTGAGAAGGACTTTGTCGGAGCCAGCCTGGTGTCGGTGCTTCACAAGCTGCTGTCAGACGAGAGGAGCGCCCCGGAGATAAAATACAATTCCATGATCCTCATCTGTTCAGTCATGGGCTCAGGTGAGAACTAGCAAGAAAAACATTTACCCTTTATTCATGCAGGGAATGTCGGCTGAGCACCAAACTCCAGCAGCACCTTGCTTCACATTCACACAGTTCCACAAATTCACATTGGGAGCTGCCCAGTAAATTCACAGTCTTCTACTGTGGGCCAACTGCTGCCACAAAATGATTATTTATATTGCTTCTGTGACATGTCAGTTATCTTGGAAATTAAACATTTTGACTGCATGTCATCTTTGAACATTTTGATTAACTACAAAAATGGAACACCATTGCTGTCCAATGTTCTTGTTAAATGCATAATGGTGGCTGTCAACTGTCAACTTACTTACCATTACTATTTGGACCATTATTTCTTTGGCCTGTATAAGAAGTAAGCTACAACAGTCATTTCTGTTTTCCAGCACAACAGCTAACGTAACTTGGCTAGTGTTAGCTGTAGCTTGCAACTGCAGGTCAGCCTGATATTCACGTAGTGTAAACAACTAACGTTAACATTACACATCAGGCGTGCGTGTGGAGGAACACGTTATTCCCCCCAGTTCCCCTCCCCGCTGAACAGGCGCCCCGACCGACCAGAGGAGGCGTTAGTGCAGCGACCAGGACATAAACCCCAATCCGGCTTCCTACCCGCAGACACGGCCAATTGTGTCTGTTGGAACGTCCGACCAAGCCGGAGGCAACACGGGGGCGCGAACCCGCGGGCCACCGTGTTGGAGGCGAGGGAATAGACCGCTACACCACCCGGGCGCCCCAATTGTTGTGTTTTTGAGGGGAAACGGATTTGGATTCTTTTGGTTTCCAAGTTAGCGGTCAAAAAGAACCTGGAAGTGCCTGAGTCACTGTTGTTAAATTGCTTTACAAAATTAACCTGCTGCTCAGTTAGCTAGCTAACAAAGCCAAAAACAGGTTAACTGAGCTGACTCTTCTCAAGCTCCAACTCAGAGTGTAGACATTTGGAATTTGGAAACAAATCCACTTTATCAGACTATTCACTTTTACATAGAATGTTACTGAATGGATCTACATCCACACCACCACCATCTTTTTCTAGCATCTCTCTTTTTCCTAGCCTGGTGGTTCTATATTTAGACATTCTTAACTAACAGCCAATTCTCCAATGGACACCGGAGGTGCTGCTGGGCATGGTTACCAGGAGATTTGTGAATGCTGCCATTGCAAAGACTCCCATTCATGCTCGTTCTCTCATCTCTCCTCAGAGCCTCTCCATAAAGAAGTGCAGGGCCTGGCGTTCATCGACGTGGTGTCCAAGCTGCGGGCGCACGAGAACAAGACGGTGTCGCACCAGGCGTCGCTTACAGAGCAGCGGCTAACTGCCCAGAGCTAAATGACTCTGACCTCCTCCCTCTCCCCCAATACCTGCCTGACCACCTAACCACCCCACGACTCCTGATGCCCCCCCCCCACTCCGTGCCCCATCGTCATGTGCCAAGGTATCATGTCGCGTCAACTGCCAGCCGGCCCATCTGATGGTCACGTTTCTCTATTCGTGACCGCCCTTCCCTTGCCCATCTACACTAGGGTTAGACTGATATGCGTTTCTGAAGGCGATATTTTTGGATTGAAGCTGTCGATAGCCGATATTTTGTGCCAATATTCAATATCTTTAAATTTGACTATTTTCTTGAAAACAAAAAGCCTGTGAAGCAGCATTTAGACCATCATGGGACACGAAAACTCTGTCGAAAGCCATTCTGATGAAATTCTAGGTGGGTTTGGCAGCTCCTTAAGGCAAGGTGAGACAGGTGTTACTGCAGGTTTGAGTAAAATCCTCCCACAGCACACTGGAATGATTTCTCCGGTCAGACATCTGATGTAAAAGAAATAACAATAAAAACATATACACATATACTGTAGCTGTGGTCAGGGAGGAACCTCCATCATATCAGAGGTGGGCCACACTGAGTGGAGGATATCTAAAAGGCCAATATCGGTCTGATATATCGGCAAACGGATATATCAGTCTAACCCTAGTCCCCACCTCCACTCGTGCATGCATCCTCTGCTACAAGCAGCTCCATGGGAGCCAAGGCACCGTAGACAGCCTAACGCAATAGATAAGAGATGACACTCTTTTACGACCATAGCTGTGATACCATCCGCCAGTAACCCATCAGTGAAAACGTGTACAAAAGAACAAAAAAAAAAAAAAAAAACTCCTGTGGTGTGCAAAAAAAAGCCAACCCATTTATTTTTAAGAAAAAGCAGCCATCCATGATGTGCCCAGTCGTGTCCCATGTAGGTTGACTATCAACTGACTGGAAAACGTGCATGTTTTAGTCCTGTTGAAGGTGTGTCAGTGTCATTTTACCCCTCGCATACTCTCGAAATACAGCCTGCCCCCCACCCCACCAAGTCCTCCCGTCTTGTAAACTCTTTGCACATATTCTGTAAGAGGTGACCTAGAGGTTTTTATCCTCATCCGTAATTCCACGGTTGCTCAGACACATTCCCCTGTTCAACAACCTGCACAGTCAAGTTAGGGGGGGCTCCACAAGTTTCCACCCCCCGTTTGTTGAAGGAGAATCATTGTGTGAACTCGGGAAGTGAACATAGTTAAGAACAGGGCTGTAGTCGAGTTTGAGTCCAAGTTGAGATGCAGACCAGAGAAAATAAAGTCTTATTGAAGACCAAACCAAAATAGGCTGTAAACAGTGTACATGGTTAATGTCTAAGAGTTTAAGTTTGAGGACCATTAGAGATAGATTTCTACAGGTGTATTCCCTTAAAGAGTAACCAAATCCCAAACCCAAATCTGTGTAAAGCCTGACTTCTAATGGTAAAAAGCATGCTACTGAAATGGCCATCTGCCGTTGCGTTGTGCCCGATGGCTGCGTCCAGGTGAAAAAATCGCTGAGGTTCAATTCTCGATGGCTGAGGCACGCCTTCTCCCGCATTGAAATAAAGTTGAATTGATTGTTTTCTGGTGAATCCGTTCAAAAGTCAACACGCTCTGTGGAGCATTGAGAACATCACGCTGGTGCAACGGTAATGGCAACGTGACGTAACGTTGGTAGTGGAGCTCTAACTTTAGATGTCAGGCTTTTCACAGATTCACATTTTTGTATTTTTAGAAGATAGGCAAAAAGGAAAAAAGTCGAGTCAACAGCAAATAGTGGCCACGAACAAGACAAGTCCGAACCAAAATAGGACGAGACGTCAGAAAAGTGGTCTGGAGACCGGACTCAAGTACTACAGCCCTGGTTAAGGGAAATCCAACGAAGCAGCCAACCATTCATACATGTGTGAGTATGTATGTGTATGTGTGTTGTGATTTACTGCTTGTGGGGTAGGCAGCGAGGAGCAAAGGCACCAGTTGATGGTGATGGATCAGTGCTGTTAGACACCAACTCGGTGCGTTATCTCACATCCGGTTGTGAGAATGGGTAATGGAATGCGGACAGCACAGAATAGTCACTCCATGTCTTTGTACCGTTTCACCCCATCTCCCCTCCTGGGGCAGGTTTCTCTTTTACGTACGATGGTCGGTTCTTCTAGTCAAAAGGATTACTGACAACATCTCAGCATGTTGCGGATACTGTACCAACACTCTGTTACACGCCACGGTGTGTTTACTGGTTGGGCGAACTCTTTTTTTGTTTTGTTTTTGTCAGGTATGAATGGTTATTTATCAGATTTGTACCCTTCTAAAGACACATGCCAACGGAGATGTATCCACAGTAACTGCATACAATACTATAAACTTAAATGTTTGTTGTAAATGTCATGAGTTGTACATTTGGAGGATTGTAACTCAACAGATAATTAAAAAATGATTGCTGGTAATGATTTATGTCTTTATTCCTATATCAGTGTTTTAGAATTGGAATTCATAACCAAATACAGTAGCTGTCTCATTAAAAAGTAATGTAGAATGGCTTTATTTGGTTAGCAATTGGCTTAACTCTGTTTTCATATAAATAAATAAGCAGCGATAGAAAGTCAAACTTCAACAGACAGCAACGAGTGCTTAGCAAGAAAGATGGAGAAAAAATTGTCTCACAAATTACGGCTTTTAAAGACTCAAGAAGGCAAAATGTCGCTTTTATTGTTGTCACCTTTATTAATTCATATTAATTAATATTAAAATGTCAGTCAACATTTCACAGGACATGAGACAAGAACATGGAAAGGAGGTAGTTACATTACAATGTTGTTGGTGGGACATACTGTGATCTCTTAAGAGATGAAAATGGTACAGGAAGTGATGAGGGAGGGAGAGGCCTACAGGACCAAGTGAGACCACATCATACTGTACCAACACTTCACCATAGGATTTTACAACCTCCGAGACCTGGCACATACAGTGTGTATGTAGAAATTTAAAGTGACAACGTCAGTCGATGTCAGTGGTCAGCGGTGACGACGCAGCCAACTGAGACTGAATGCATTTGAAATACTTTCCAATGCACATCGGAAGTTATAAAATCAAACATACCTTAAGTATAAAACATCAAAAATTATGTCAAACACTTGTCAAGTAGCTAAAACAGTTTTCAGTTTTTGGAATGTATCCCACCTGAGCTCCAAAATCGTGAACCTGAACAGAAAAGTACTGCTGAACTAAAGGAAACGTAGTGATGAAATAAATAATGCACTACAGTGACAAAATGTGATGCTTTGCTTTGAGCAGGCATCCTTCCAAACCCTTAAAACAGAGGCGCTGATAAAACTGACATTTCTACGCTTTTCCCCCATTTCAAAATTCCAGTCTTTTTTTCCGGACTGGATTTCATTTGACAATAATGGTTGGTGATCAATACTGAAGATTATTCTTCACAACAATTACCATAATACGTGAAATGACAGTGGGTCTACTACAGAAATTGTGTAGTCGTATATCAGGACGAGGTTTTTCTTCCATACTTGTCCAACTCCAAAACATTTTGAAATGGACATTATGGGATTCGTTTTCCAAATCTTCAAGACCTTCATTGGTATCACCTCTTCATATGGAATATCACCATGACATCCAACTCTAATACTAGATATTTGGAGCACAATGTGGAGGTGAAATTTTGTTTGCAAATTGGACTCTACAAACAATATGCTGCATAATTTTTTATTAGCGATGATCCTTCTTTGTCAATTAACTGAGTAATCATTCATTAACGTTGAGTGGTTGAGTAAGACATTTGTCATTTTGTCTTTGTCAGGTTGAATGGATTAGTACAGTATCTAGAAAATGATGAGTACATCTCAGCCATCATCACAACTGTATTCACAAACTATGCATTGCTGTTTGATAGATTACATAGCAACATAGCAATGTTACATAGCAATTTTCAGTTAATTTCTAGCGGGATAAGGCAAATTCTATTAACAGATTTGTTGATAACGCAGAAATATGTCATTTGTGGAAAAATTATGCTACATCCTGCCTTCCATCCAAAACTAATACAATTTTGATGCTGATGTGCACAAAATTGTGCAACGTTGCCCTCCAGTGCCAGAGTCCTGGACAAGTGGTGGAACGTGAAGCGAGCACTCCCACCAATTCAAATTTGTTAAAGGGTCAGAACTATTTCACCAGTGCTAGATGAGAAAGATGATTTAGCGACGGAGCTGAATTTTCACTGAAAAATACCGATCTAATATCAAAAAGATGTATCAAAACTCCTACACACTACGTGTAGCTATCAAAACTCGAGCATTGTGATGATAGGCATGTAGTGCATCTCTAGCCGCCCTCTCCACCCATTCCTACCTTTACAATAGTCACACAGTGTTATATACAGAGAGTTTCACATATTAGTGCATTGGAAAGGTGCTGGTTCAGTGAACAAATGGTGCAGGTGATCTGTGAACTCCTTTCTGGGTGATCCCTCGCAATGTTCAAGGAGGCATGCTGCAAAGACCTGGAGCTGACAAATAAAAAGTCATTTTTAAAAGGAATGCTCATTTGACAAATGATTGAAGACAAGATCCAGTGACCGTTATCATTGTTGTTCAACAGTTGACTGAATCTTTAAAATTCCATTGAAATAATAAAGTTACCTGTTAGAATGCGAATGCTGCTTCAGCATTAGGTAAAAAAACTGCAGAAAAAGAGGCAAAAAAAGGAGTTTAATTCATGAAAAAGCCAACTAAAGGCAGTAAATCATCATATTCTTTCACAGAACTAACTCCAATGCTCCTATGTGGCTCACCAATTAAGAAATTCTAACCTCTAAATATCTTTTAGCTAATCATTTTAACCTGGCAAGAAGAAAGATTTAAGTTCAGCACATGAAGGAAAGCAGAAAACATCAATGCATCATGTAAAAGACAAATGCAACAGCACAGACAAGGAGAGGTATGGGTGGGAAAAAACATTCTGGAGACGGAGACGCACAGAGAAACTGTTTCAGTTGGACGAAGTGAAAGACTGTCAGTGAAGAGAAAGGGGAGCAAAAAAAGGCCAGAAAGAAGAAGGAAGGGATTGTTTGGAAAGTCATATGCCTCCAAGCGTCGTTAATGCAAACCAGCCGAACATTAGAGCTCAGTAGGAGTGTACAGATGTAAGAGGTCCAGCTACATGAAATAATGTTCACACCACCAAAGAATTCTTTTTGTTAATTTGTCTGTTTATGTACTTCCTCACTTTGTTAATTACATATGTGTTTACTGGTTTCAAGGTCCACTCCATCAACACCATCACACCAGATTTCTCAGTGCATCCCAAAAAGTGAAAAGGGATTGCATGGTTGTAAATCTAGGCACGTCCCGCCGTCACATTACAGTTCGTGAATTCTGACTTACGTCCATTTGTAAGCTCCTTTCTTTACACACCCAAAACTCTACAGTATACCTAATACTCCCATTGGTTTCATGATGTAAAGCAAGAAATATGCACATATAAACACCAAATACCTCAATATGACTGTGGACTATGAACTGTGGAGTCACAAAAACTTGAAGGAAATGAATGACTCTGTGGTACGCTGTTGACTGGACTCAGAACAATTGGAATGGTATTGAAACAGCGTTCCCACACTCATTTGGACAGCAAATTGAAGAACTTTTCAGTGAATTTCAAGGTCTTGTTTGGTGCAATTCGAAGACTCCAAATGGTGATGTTTTGGGGTAACACATGACATTAGTCAGAATTAGATTTAATGCGCACTTTGAATAGACCAAGTCTTAATAGGAACAGCTCAAATATGCAGATCTCAATCTGCAGAATCCTGAGATCCTGAGAAAAATGTTTTATTATAAATTTATACGCATAAAAATGTCAGACTCCTGGATAAACATCATAAGTCAAAGTGATGGTGAAGTGGACCTTGAATCGCGTTGCCCTCCTTTTACCCTTCACGTTACACTGACCTTTGTCAGAGCTTTTTAAGCTTTGTAATAACAGTGCTAACACTCAAGTTACTCTTCAGCAGGAGACTGCCTTTACTGTCTGTGTGTTCTCCATGTCTGGAGTGAGGCGGACTCACGACTAATGCTGCGTTACAGAGATGTCGCAAAGTCTGAAATTCCGGCTGATTGGTTGTTCAAGTCGGAATTCTAGGTCAGAAACTCAAAAATTTCTCAAAAAACACAGAGTTTTCCAGATGTAGTGATCTAATGTAAAGCCAACATGGCAGCATACACTGTATTGAACATGTTTAAAATCTTCAGAATACACTGACCTGTGTATTGGATGGTTAAACATATGAATCTTACAGTTGCTAATCTTCTATGCTAGCTAGCTAACGCTGCCAAATATCATGGACATAATTGCATTGAGCAAAGAAAATCTCACAGGCGTCCATAGATAAGAATGGTGTGACCTCTCAAATGGCCCATGCCCACAAAGTGTGGTACAAGTGATATGCCCCGCTCTGGCTCTATGGGCAAAACAAAAAATCAACATCTTCTGTTGTTGCTTTTTCTGTGTTGTGATAATGTATGTGAAATGTATATGGTGTAAATGATCTAGCATTACCTTTTCACAGTTATCAAAGAACTGCACTGTCATTAAAATGTTTATTTTGTGGAAGTGCAAACTTCCGTTCAAGAGAGGAGTCATGTTAGCATCTTGAGACTTAAAGAAAAAAACATTTTAATGATCATGATGATGTTTGACAGTGAAGACAAATTATTAGAGCACAGAAAAAGCAACCACAGAAAATGTCGATTTACTGTTTTGCTCATAGAAATTAAAGTTTCGCACTTGTACCTTTTTTTGGCCTTTTTTTTATTGCTTTTGCCATTCTAGGTAGGTTGTAATTCCATCCTACCGGCTGGGAATTTCCAACTACCGACATCGAATGAAACGCAGCACAAGAACACCAACACAGAGGCTAACTACCAAAACTCACAGCAATGCTCAAGACAAAAAAAACAAAAAACAATGACGAAATGGATCCATCACACCCACCGGCTACAAACACACATACAGCATGTGCGTCTCTCATGAGTAGTAAGCCGACGCTTTCTTGCCGGAGTGTGGTGGGGGTCGGCGCATGGAGAAAGAGGGGGGCACCCTGACGAAGCATGGAGGAGGAGGAGGAGGAGGAGGAGGAGGAAGAATGAGGTGTGAGGTGAGTTTTGGCATCGTGATGGTTAAGCTCAGTAACCCTATGCCATCCAGGTGCTCCACGCTCTCAGTTACATTTAAAATTCTCCTTTAAAA
>OMOV01031793.1:6327-19545 GCA_900312565.1 Beryx splendens | reverse complement strand
ACCACCACGACCACCTTCTACCTCTGATTGCTGCCACTACCACCCACATCACATGGCCGGCTGACCTTGCCCCTTCATGTTTAGCAAACTCTCTGCCTTTGTTCATTCAGTGTTTCCATGGTGATCGGTCTGAGTCACCTCAAGCAGCATGGAGCTGCAGTCTCAGTGGGCCTAGTTGGCTGAGCAGGAGTGCATGGCTTCACAGCATTCTTGGGATATGGTATGGTTACTGTGGTAAGGATCAAACACATCAAAGCCTTGTAGCACAATGTAACACTGCCAAACAGTCTCTTTGAGATATTGGAGTGCTTTTGATTGCTGTCAGGAGACCAATATTTTGGCCCGTTTTGTTAAGAGAGGGAGAATGCTAAAAGCCAGTTGTGTTTATGGCTCACCCAGTGAGCAATTGCCAAGCTGTTTGCTTAGAAATGTGGCTACAGTGCTTCTTTCTTAGCCAGGATTTTGAATGGAACGTGGGACATGAAATAGGCCTAGTCAGCCCAGCTATGAATTGAGAACCCCACTGGCTCATCCATTTAGCCAGTGCCAGTGGGCCCGCTCAGTCATGCTGGAACACACACCAGCCTGGGTATCTCCTGAGCTGAAGCTCCCAGTGCCAAATGAGGTGTTAGCTGGGACTGGGGGCCTGTCAGGGGAGAACACTGTCACTGTAAGTGGATTACAGTTAGCCTGCATAGTGAGGGGGGGGATTGCAAAGCCAGAACAAAATAAACATCTGTATCGTTCTGTTCTCCCTTCTCACAAACATACTCGCTCTAGTGATTTCACATGTACTGAATCAGTAGCCACCTGATGACTTTTGCTCTACAAAACACAGTTTGCATAATTTGGCCTGAGATAGACAGCGTAACTGTGCTTACAGAACATTTTGTGTTCAAAACTCTTTCCAGTTTTGTACTTTTGATTGCGTTGGTTGTCCCTGTTTAATTCCACCAGGTTTCACATGGAAATTGTAGAAGACAGTGTTTCTCATTAGCTTGTCAGAGTTTGTGCACCACTTAACTAGCTATTTGTTTGTGGCGCTTCTGCAGGTGTGTCTTTGGGTTCGCGGCGGCCATGGTGAGATTGGCTGTGTGACTGTAATTACTAATTTAGCTAAAGTGCGGGGAAAACAAACAGAGCAGGAAGAGCTGGAATGATCTGACACCAGCCCTCTCCAGCTGCCTCCAACTCTAATCTGCTCAGGTAATTCTCCTCAAACCCATTGATTCCACGTAGGCGATTGAATTTCAATGCATCTCTGAAGATGGGGGGGGAAAAGACAGCCTACCTGAGCACTCACACGGATTGGCAAGCAGATGCTCGGTCAAAGTGACAGGTGATAAGTGCTTTGGCGAGCTTTAAGTCATCCCTTTATGCATGTTTAGCTCTCTGTAGCCGCGCTGTCATTAAGGTGCCCATCTTTCATTTGGTCCTTCTCATTTGCAGTGCCGCTCAGAGCATTTCCTCAGACACAGAACAAGCAGTTCTCTCAGCCTCACAAGTACCTGTGACCTTTCAGATGAAGTGTTCTGTTTATTTTTTTTGGAAGTGACTTATCAACCGTCTACACCACCATGGTGATGTGTAGAGACTAATAAGTAACTCCAATTTTCTGGTACTACATCAGTACTGACAGTTCTGGCCCCAGATAATCATTTCTGGTTGCAATGGATTTTAATTTGTACTTTTCATGCAGAGATGATCATTCCAATCAGAGCCTGTAGCATATAAGCTCAGTCAGGTTGAATGGAAAAAAGAGAGCACAGTTGGATTGCTGGCAAATTCTTCACAGCTGCAAGCTTGCAACCAAGGCGAATATAAAGAGGCAATGCACTGTCAATTCAACCTAACTAATAATTTATTAGACAGCTTTATGGAAGTTGTCATATCAGCGTGGATGAATGGCTAAAGCTTGCTTTCTACCCCCAGTTTACGTATTACTCCTTAGGAATCACAACCTTAATTTGTGGATGCCCTGGCTTGTATTTACTGTAAGGGGTAGATGCAGCCCTTTTATCATTGCAGTGGTACAGCTTTACTGCTTGTGCGCGAGTGTTTCACACTCGGCCTCAGGATTATGTGTGGAACATGCTGCATTTTATCGTACCTGCTGCATGCTTTTATTAGAATTCAGAGCGCCTGTCAAATTTTACACCTCTTATGGAACAGTGGTCAGTTGAGATAACACTTTCTCTGGGGGAAAAAAATCCCAAGGATCCCAACAAAATATGTTTGCGTAGTGGCACCCTGGCTTTAATCTTTGAAATGTAATATAAAGTACTCTTTCAATAGCAGCGCCTCAAATGCACAACACTCTCCCCTATGTTGGCGGACCATTGCTATTCTTTCTGTGTATGTTTTCCCATGCTCTGGCTGTAATGCTGCATTTCAAATACCATCACTTTTAAAAGCCTAAGTTTGAAATATTTAATCACCTTTCTCACTGTATCTGCCACGGCAACGGCAAGCAATGCAGCACATGCAGAGGAGCTTAAGATGCTTTGGCCCATATTTAGCCTGTTGTGTGTGGAGTAATGTGAAGCCCCCTAATTGGAATCCAGGGGAGAATCTCTGGGAGCGCTCTCTAAGCACTGCCCCAATGATTGTCTCCAGGTCAGAGGGCAGCAAGAAGATTTGCATGAGGTTCCATGCCAGAGAGCATTTAAGCCAAGCGGTTTCATTTAAAGCAGCAGCCGAGGCAGCTGGAATGCGGCGCAATCTCTCTTCATTCCCCACACGGAATGGCCTCAGCCACCTTCATTTATTTCCCTCCTCACTTCATCTCACTGTATGCGTTTTTCATCTGTGTGGATCAAGAATAGTCTTGGCTTTCAACCTGGAGACCCCCAGACCAATCACATCATAACAAATCTCTGCAAAATGGATGACTCGAGGCACTGTCTCAACAGCTGAAATTGATGGCAATCAGTAAATTGCTGTCTTAAGTGCGATGGTCATGCATTAGTAATGGGTTGTGATCATAACCAGAGAGCTGTGGATCAGAGTGGCTAAGCCTATTGTCTCTAAGGACAGAGTGGAGTAGCAGCAGGCATGGGTGACTATTCTAACTCCTTGTGCCTCAGCCCACAAGTTGAGTCTCCCTGATCCCAGGGTCTAATCCCCCTTTTCCCAGACTAGCGCTCGCTCACTCAGCCAGCAGGGCTTCTCCTTCCTCCTGTGGAGACCCCTGGTTGCGTAGCATCATTAGCTGAGGCTCATTCCTACCCTGCCTTCAACCCCTGGTGAAGTCCCTGTTGCTCTTTTTAGGAACAGTCACCATTTCCAATAGCATTAAGTCTTTGGCTATTGGGCTGTAAAACCCTAATACCACCATCTTAAGGAGTTTTTAATCCTCTTGAGCAAAGACCCAGAAAAAATAGTGATGAGACAGTCCATGCATCTCAAACAATTTCCTACATCTCACAGTAGCAGGATCATTATTAAGGAGCAATGAAAGCCTTTAAACATAAGTTCTGTAAATGTCAACCTACGAGATGCATTGACCACCCGGTTTCTTTATTTGGTTTACAGCTGAAAGAGGAACTTGTAATGAGAATTTTATAGATGAGATATACAGGATATACAGCATTCTTAAAGGTAGCATTTATGGCAGTGCAGTAAGTAAGTAAATTCTCTCATTTCCTTCTTGTTATAGGCTGTTTGTATTGAGCTGAGACGGCCAGGATTCACTGAAGAGCCAGACAGCATGCGTGCTGAAAGAGAGGTTTAGGCACGGAGAGTTGGCCCGGACGCTACCTGCAAGTCCAGCCTCTGAGATAGACTTCAGTCATTTACCTTCAGTCAGTCTTTTGTGCTCTGTTCATCCCATTTGAGGAAAAACACGTCATCTGTGTCTCTATCGCAAGGTGTTTATTTTAAATGGTTCATGTGAGAAGAAACAAACAATAAATTATGTCAGTAAAATGTGTGAAGTCGTATAATACCAATGATTGAATTCATTATGTTTAGACAGACTGAAAATCCGTTATGTAATGATTTTTTTTTGATAGAATGAACAAGCACAGTATCTCAAACACTCAGGACTGGGTCTGTTCTGGATAGGCTTTGACCATGTGGCTGTGATGTTCTCTACAGCAGAAAGGCGAGAGCTCTCAAAGGGCCTTAATGCTAAATGGAAATTGGATTTAACGGCAACACATAGATGTTCTTTCAGGACGATTAGGGCTGCAGCCAGGCGTGGTGTCCTTCTACACTTGCCTGTTTAGTGTCAGATTAAGCCACTCAAAACCTGTGCATACACGTTCACTTCCTCTACCAAAGTGTTTTCTGGAATACCTCTTATTCCTTTAGTAAGGACTGGGTTCATTAAAGCGCATGTTGCTATCCACATGAGAGTGGAAATGAAAAGTGCAGTGCAGCACATGTCATGGCTCCTCAGAGTTTAGAGCTATAGTTCCCTTGAATTCAATTATCAGACTTGTATGCACTTTGCAAAATGATACTCTTAAAAGCTGAACTGAGAAGGGGCATGAGGCAGATATTTTTGTTACGTGTAACAAAGTATCCATTAATTTGTTAATGGTGTACTACTATCCATGGTGTTGTATGTACCTTGTCTGGTTCGGCCAGGCGGGGCAGTGAGCTTTTTGAGCGAAATCCTTTTGGAGACTATGATGATACCTTTACTGCAACACTTTTTTACTGGCGCCAAGATAAGCTCTTGCTCCAACACTGTCGTTAGAGCCACTATTGGACTTTTAAGAGGTGATGATTGTCACTGGACATTGGTCACATTTTCACATCTGTTAAGGAGTTAAGCAGCGAGGGTGATGCATTAACAATGAGCTGAGCTGTAAGTAGCCCGTTCATATTGGAGGTGGAACAAACATCCTGTTGTACTAATTCACAATCTGGCCCAAAGCATGTTTATGTAATGTAATCATTTGGGAAATGTGGAAGCACAGCGCGCAGGTGGGTGACTGCTGTTACACACACAAATAATCACAAGAGTATGGTAGACGCTATTATTCAATCAGCAGCTGGTAGCTTTGAAAAATCAACAGCATATTTGAAAGAGTAGTGCTTGAGAAGCTGCAAGGGCATGTTGGACAGGGCAATTAGCCAGCATAAAGCCTAATACTGATGGGAATGCAAATGCCGTACATTTCCCTCCACTACAGAAACATGTCAGTTCTTAGATAAAAGATGATCCAGCATAAGAGGAATCTGATGTGATAGGATCTGACATAATATGGAATGATATATGATGGTATGTGTAACGGCATACAGATTCTGATATACAGCATGACACATAATACAATTTCGTCAATCCCTGTGAAACAATTTCACATGCTCAGTTAATAACGTTGCTTTGTATTGTACCACATTGTGCTGTGAGTTGTATCATATTATATCATATTATATTGCATCATATTGTATCCTAGCCCCATCTAACTGGAAGGAATGAAAAATGAGATATGGTCAACAGTTTATTCAAAACCTGATATGTTTTATTACTGAATGGGAAATGTTAGAATGCGCTCTGTGGTTTCATTCAGTTCAGTCTGAATTGAACCATCTGCCTATTGAAACGCTGCTAACAGCAACACTATTGCTCGTAGAATAAAGCTGATAGATTCTGCATTATTACAATGTGCCATAACAAATAACAAATGCTCAAATCCATATGATGTGCAGGAAAGCTGGAATCTACTAGAGGGTGTCGATTCAAAATTGTATAGAGGACTCTTATTGCCAGAGTAACCACCCATTCGGCCTTTCTACAATAAAGACATAACATAAAATAAACAACCGTGCTAAACTCAATTTTCTTCCTGCTTTGCATTGATGATACGGTAAGGCTTAAGGCCCTAAAAATCGTAGAGCAGATTCCCATAGAGGGCCACTAATATGATTCAGTACTTATTTCCCTCAGTCAAGAGATTAAAGGCAGGCGCCTCTCTTGTCCATCTCACGCTTGTGATGGAAAACAATTTATCTGCTGCATTTTGCCCCGGTGCTCTCCAGCAAAAACCTTGCTGCATTTCCAGAGAGACTGAAAGCAAGTGTCTCTTTCAAAAACTCAACTTGGTGCTGCAAGACAAGGGAACAAGAAGGAGAGAGAAAATACCTCCACTGTTGTCCCACTTTGTCAAAATTCCCTCATCATTTTAGGAGGCAATTAATCTCCAAGGAAATAATTGAGCTTGTTCCGCCAAAAATACTCAAGTAGGCCTTGAAAGATGCCACAACTTGCCAGAGAGAATGTTGCACAGAGTAGTAGTAGCAGTAGGAGTAAACATGAAGCTGATGACTTGTATAGTCATTAATTAAGGCAAGGCATTGTAATTTTTCATAAATGGCAGGCCTTCCAATGATTCCTTTAATTTTCAAGTTAAACTGTGTCATTGATATCACTTATCAAGATAAGTCAAAAGACTTGTACAGGGCTTCAGATTTTGACATCTACAGTATGAGTGGCAAGCTCTGTGCAACAAACAAATGATAGAAGTAAAAACCCAGTTAAAATAATGTCACTGCCTCACCTTTTGGTGAAATGCTGTCAAGTACGTGCACTTAATGACACTGAATGAAGCTACAACTGCCCGTGCTTAGTATTGGAAACCAGTGCTTACTATCAACCCGCTCTAGTCATCAACCCGCGCTCTAGTCATTCGATGACTAGAGCGCAGTGACACGAGAATCGGTGAAGACTATAAATTTGTGATCTTACTCTCTAAACCTCGGAGAAGGGGCCCTCAGTTTTCTACCAAACGTGTTGGAAACACACTGAAAGTGGCTGTTCACCATAGCTAATTCATATAATAGATGAGAAGGGCTTGTTGTTAGCCACTCATAGTGTGTCTTTGATTAGGCCAACTCAACAATGTCTGTGTTTACATGTAAACAGTACTCCAATTATTAGCCTTTCTCTGTTAATGAGCATATTTTTTACCAGTCTGTTTGAATGCGGAGCAAAAAAACCATAATGATTTGTTGATATTTCTGTTTCCCTGCATTTTTGCATATTACTGCAATTATTGACTGAATATGTCAATTGTATCCTTTCCTACAGGCTATGATACAGTATGTCAGTCATTTTCTCCCTGCGCTCATATGTGGCACTTTGCTCCCATGTAACTTTGCCATGAGTCGTAGATGGTAGGACTGGGAGAGTCTTGAAATTCCAATGGTTGGGAACTTTCTGCTGGCTGTAAAGTGAAAGTGTTTTGAAAACCAGATTATAGGTCATTTTGTGCTAGTGGGGCAGTACAAATCTTACTAATGCCCCTTTAAGTATGGATACAAGTCATACAGTACATGACCCATTTCCTAATTACAGCAGTCTCATTTGTTAACAAAACTGGTGTGCATGCAGACACAGGCGACACTGATTGACATTTGATTGGAGAATGACCTCATTCAGAGAGATGACATAATCATTGCTTAAAGCTCCTTTTGACAGAAGAATGGATGGACACAGATGGACATACTTCCCATTGAAAGCCACTGAACTACAGAATTATTTGATCAGATTTGCTGAAGTGAACATCCTTCCTCTGTCTCGCTAAACAAATCACTGTCATTTCATTTTTATTTATTTATTTTTTTTAACCGGACCTCCTGTTCTCTTACTAGGCAGCCCATTTCCTGACTGTATGCACCGCTGCTTCCTGCATCTTGAATCAGAAAGAACTTTTCTCTTGGCTCTCCGTGTAGAAGGAACTGAGCACAGTACTGAAGAGTTATGCAAGTAAAATCAAACCATAGATGCATTTATTTAAATAAACACAGAGAACAGACACACACACACACAAACACACACCCACACACCCACTTGACTTGGACTTTCTGTTTGGTCATTCCCACAAGTGTCAGTGTGATGTGCATCAAAGTGGGACTAGGAGATTGTCAATTTTACCACCTCAGCACACAGTTCTCATATGGAAATCACTGATTCATATAGGACATCATACAATATTTGATTGACAGCCAGTGCTCTCAAAGAAATAGTGTATCTAATCAGCGATTCGGACAATCAGAGGTTTACAGCCAAATGTGTTTATTATTACTGCTGAATAAAGATGCTCTGAATTGATTTTTTGAGAACGCTGGCTATTATTTCAGATATTGAAGTTCATTGAGTCTTTTGCACCTCCTGCGGTTTTAGAGTTGAGCACCTCCAGCTTCTATGCGATATTTGATACATCGCATGCCTTTCAGTGAAAAAATGTAACCAGTCAAATCAATAAAATGTACCATCGGTGCTAATTTTATTGAGCTCAAACAAAGTTGAAGAAGCATTGAAAGTCGAAGGGCTAACGGATTGAACAGAACTACATGAGTGTCAGTCGAGTCAACTGTGTGAGTCGGGGACAGAGAGCGGCGCTGCACCGCTCCAGATGGGCAAGGGGTGTGTCCGCTGTTAGCCGGCTCAGAGGCACGAGGCCTGCTTGGAGCCTAAACAGATGCTGCTCTTTAAATGAGACTTCTGACATTAACAGCGGTTAGCGTGCTCCTGTGAGGCCTCCCTTTACAGCTGTTCCGAGGCCGTTTCTTCTTTTAATTGGGATGGGAGAGATCATAGATTACATTAGTCGAGCGGGAGACACTGCGGGCTGATGGGCTCCCACAGACCGGCCCCCTCCCTTTTTACGCTTCCTCTGGGCTGTTGGCGTCGACGCAGCCTCCTGCTTAATCAGCCTCCCATACGGAGCACCGCCCCTCGCGGACCAACCTAATGATGAGTCTGTGAGAGACAACTGTAGCAGGAGGTTTTAAAGGGAGAGTCGGTCTATTAGTTCCTTGTGTGTGTGTGTGTGTTTGGGGGGGAGGGGGTAACATGAGAGGGTTAGTTTTAAAAACCCTACTGTTGGAATCAATTCTTTACTTTTTGGCTGTTCGTAGAGCAAAAACCTCATCCGGAAAAGAGAAAATATATAAATACATATATATCAGTTTTCTCAAAAGCCAGTATGCTGCCTGTCTAGACAGGGTGGCTGTAACCAATCCCTGCTGTCTGGCCAGCAGTGACGTATTATATATTTGCAGGAGACAATCCCTTTATTTATATATGAGTTAAATATGCCCAGGGGACACCGCTGGAGATTACATATCTGCAACCGGAGTGCTTGCAGAGATTGACACAGGGCTGTTACTCGATTCAAACTTGATTAGGGCAAATTGGAGAATGAATGCTCTCTCTCTTTGGGCTATGAGGGGGCGGAAAGGGGCAAAGGAGGTATTGACAGTGTTACAGCGCTCCCTGAGCAGGCCACAGAGCTTGCCCAGAGCATGTTTTTATACCCCAAATGGCTTCATGGAACAGGGTCAGATTTTCGGACGACGACATACACCAGTTGAAGTTGTAGAGTGAGCCTTTTTTTAAACTCGCTGTTATATAAAAGGAGTGACGGGATATCTGATCCCGTCAGTCAAGAGGGTGCCTTACCCAGACCTCTTTCTCATGGCCTCAGAGAGAAGTACATATACACATGGCTGACCCGCCTGACAGACAGACATGCTAACACAAGGGGGAACACTGACCAGAGGGCCACTGAATTTGGGCCGATCCATTTCACTTAAGCACAGGGCGCTCAGAGAGGTTAATCCTGGACTACTTGCCTTGCTCTTGAGTTTCCGCCTCTCCTGTCTGTGGTCTGGTTCTACTTGACTTAGTGCTTGCTCTCTCTCTCTCTCTCTCTCTCTCGCTCTCTCTCTCCCTCTCTCTCTCTCATTACAGAGCTGCTAAACATGAGAGGACACAAGGCTTTGTTTGAGGGACTGGCAGAGCTAACCACAGATATAATGTGTTACAGTCCAAATGGCTCGTGTGTTTCACTGTATCACGCAGCAGCATCTATGGCGTTACTATGTGCAGGCTGGTGGGCCTGCATTCTGCATTAGCAGCGACCACAGGATCCTGCCTCAACCTGCTCCTTCCACCATTTGATCTCATTAAAGATGGAAGTGAAGATTAAACCACATCCTCTTGCGCACACTACAGCACTGGCCAGGAGACCCATGCACTTCCCTTGTATTACTTATAAATAAGATTGAACAGGCAGTGCATGCTATGGCAAAAGTGATGCTTATTTTGCCACGCCAATGAAGGGTTTATTTAATCAGACAAGCTGGCAGATGCTGCGGGCGTCATTACCAGGACTTAACTGTAGCAGCCCAGGAACGCAGTGAACTACAGACAAAGGCCCATACTGATCAAAGTGGGATATGAGATTGCGATGGGAATTATACGAAGAATGCGTTTGAGAGGTTTTCAAGAGGTCTCACACAGATTGCACTATCACTAAATCACTGGTCCGGACCTAATTAAAAATTTCAGCATCTGTCTTCCCTTTTTGGTAAACGCTGTATTTTTCATCAATCAACAGGGCAATATCTTCCTGACTAACAGACTATCTGACTTACTGTGTGGGTTTGTAAGACAGTGTTCCTCTGAGTGGGTCCGGAGCCGTGTTGCCTTTGTATGTCTGAGTAGCAGAAGGAGCGATAAGCCAATTAAACGCTTGTGAGAGTTGAAACTGTAGTCCTGCTTCATAAATGATGAACGCTACGAGAGCTAGCACTGGTCCTTTACTGGTGGCTCCTCAGTAATTAGAACTTTCATTAATGATCACAAAGGCCCTCCGCTTTGAAGTGCTGCCTTAATCCAGACAGTGTCACATTCTTTCAGCGTGTTCAGGGAGAAAGCTCAAAGAAGCTAATCTGATGCCAAATCTGAATTTAGCAGTGTGACGGTTATTATGCTGTGAAAAGATCTCTCTCTCTCTTTTGGCATTTAATTAAGAAGATTGAAAGAATTTGTGGCTGTGCATTCAATAATCTTAACAGAGTTTGTGTTAATCTTTCATTGTTCCTGTCTGTAACTGAATTTTTAATGTAGTATGTGAAATTCATGCACAGTAATTGCATCTTTTATCCAATCATTTGAGTAGCAATTCAAATAAACCTTTTTACGGTAGTGAGTTTATGATACCGCTAACCAAACCGCAAGCCTCTGACGTACACCAGTTTAGTCAGAGTCAGTCTACCTGTAAAGCTGCCTATTCCATTCAGGTCATCCATCCATCTCCCCCTCCTAACTGAATGGCATTTTAATCACATATGCATTTGGCCATCTGTGGCTTCAGTTTGTTCTCCTCTGCTCCACAATGCACTCACATTTACCATGCGCAGACACATAAACAAGAAACCTCTTACTCACTGGAGAGGCTCATGGTTGCGGTAACCTTGGAGTGTAGAGGGACCTCTGCCGCTAATAGAGGTCACGGAGACATTTCTATCCTTCACCTTTCCAAAAAAGATTTTTCAAGCAAATGCTTCACAGTTAGATTGTGTTTGTCAAACATGGGACTGACCGACCTATGAGATCTTTCAAGCAATTTGTCATGGTTGCCTCTTGCCATACGAGCCGGTAAACATACCAAAGGCCGAGCGAGAAGTGCACTGCGTCTGTGCGTCGGGACTTGGGACCTGTCCCCTGTCCCAGCTCATACACCCTGATTGGTTGGTGACAGGAAAGACTAGCTGAGGTTAATTCCGGGAAAAGGATATATCACAGCACCGTGGCACCCAATGCATTTCAAATGATGTGTCCTTGGGATGCAAGGTTACTGCTGAGTCTCCTCTCGGTAGAAACAGGCCGGGCAATAGTGAGTATTATTAAAGGGCCTGACAAACGAAAGGTCTTGTTGACTTGTGCGGGGTGGGGTTACAGAGACGGCGTGTCTGCCCTCTGACATTGTCGTAAGGATGAATTTTCCAAAGCTCAATTCTGTGTAGAGGATTGCCTCATTAAAACCATCAGTGCAACAGCTTTCAGATTCCCTATAACGGCTTTCGGAGCAGTAGTCTTCAGCATTAAGGGGACAGCTGGGAGATTTAGTGACACTCCGCACTGAAGATCCAGGTGCTTCTTCGGCCATATTGGCTAGTGGGAAATGGTGGTATCATGTTGTTATTACTGGCATGATTGATCCTGGCTGTTGTGATTGTAGCTATGATGTTACCTCTATGTACCTGACACGTCTCCCTGACGAGAAGGGGGAAAAAAATCCAGATCACATAACTGTATCCTCTAGCAGCAGTCTGTTTGATGGCCTCTTTTTCCTCTCAGTCTAGATGTCTCAAAAGATGTTTTTTTTACTTGCCTGCAAAATGTCACAGACTTTTTTTGATTGTTCATTAATTAGCTGGAGTGTGGTGTGTTACACTGGATAACAAATAATGTGTATCTCACAGGGATCTTATATACGTTGCTAGAGGAAGGACCCTGAGAAAACAAGAAAATTAATCCCATGTCTCTCTCTCGGTCTCTCTCTTCCTCTCTCGGTCTCTCTCTTCCTCTCTCACTTTTAATGTTTTTGCCTCTGAGTCAGAATAAAAAATAAAATACTGTACACTCCCCTAGCTTTTATTTCATCACCTTTCTTTTCGTATGGTGCAAATTCCCTCTCAGTCTGCCTGGTGCCGTCGCTTCATCCTTTACCATATCTGCTGCTTTTTCAGGTCAGACTCTGCCAGGTTCCACTCTGCTTCTAGGCTCCGTGCTGCCAGATGTCTCAATCAGCCTAATGTGAGGGGGAGACGGGGATTTATTTACTGAAACTCCACACCCAGCCACCCTGGGACCACTTTTGCTTAGTGTCTCCAGGAAATGTCCAATCAAGGACACTGGAATTGGGTGTTAATGTTTGGTTATTCATGCTGATTTCAATCACAGAAATGTAAATTATACGAAGCGTTTCTCCCTCTGTTCAGCAAAGTGCAAAGGGAAAGGAACATTGTAAGGGGTAGCGAGTTAAATAAATCTCAGAGGTGCCAACCCCAGTGTTTTATTCTCTCGAGTTACACTGTATGGAGCCCTGCAGTTAGCCTCACAGTTAGTCTCGCTGTGTGCTTCAAGAAACCTTCATCTTCCTCTGCACGTGTGAAAGCCACATAAATTGGCTCTCTGGAAGTGACAGGCCCCTTACAACTGCACGAGTGTGATTTAGTGTTTGATTGGTGTTTTTTGAGCCGGCACAGTGGAGCAGCCCTCTGTTCCCCGTGCCCCGCCTCCCATTGTAGAGACTCTAACACAGGAAGACTAAACCTGACAGTCTCTTCTAAACCTGGCCTGCTTTGGCTAGAAGTGCCACAGCGTTTGCCACTGGTTAATACCCTCATTCTCCCCCCCCCCAACAGTAGATGTGAACTGTTGAGTGCGTGCCTTTTTAGGAAGGGGGCAAGGGG